>CM034535.1:19912523-20057036 GCA_020002185.1 Paraescarpia echinospica | reverse complement strand
AGATGCGAATGCACAATGACATACGTATACACTATACGCATCCATATACGCTCGCATGTAAAATGTGTGCATATTGTGTGTGTGTGTGTGTGTGCGTGTGCGTGTACGTGTGCGTGTGCGTGTGCGTGTGCGTGTGCGTGTGCGTGTGCGTGTGTGTGTGTGTGTGTGTACGGGTCTGCGTGCGCGTGTGTGTGCATGGTAATATTTTAGCAGCATATCTTATACAAGTCTTGAAACATTTACATGTTTCTATTTATTGTATGTTCTTCTAAATATTGACTAACAATTAATTGTTTACCAAAACCACCATGTAAAATTATCTAAACAGTAGATAACTCGATGTCAGTTAAATCGGTTAGTGTTGTACTTTCTTAATATGGTTTGTATTGGAACGGTTCCACAGACTAGTATATTATCAATACAATAACACCCTTCACCAGGTTGTGCATTTCACAAATACATTGTACTTGCTTGTATTAGCCATTGATGTCTCAAGACTAGACACAACGTAGGGAGGTAACAATCACCATGTGTTGGTCCTCAGGTCAGTCGAACATAGAGATCATGGACAAGCTTGTCGCACTTGACCGTCAACTGATGCAGACACGGGAGACTCTACGCCGAGACGAGGCGAAGATGAAGTTACTGCAGAAAACATTCAACAATTGCCAATCGGACTTCTTCTGCATCCGCTACCGAAAGTTAAAAAAGGTGATCGTGGAGGTGACATGTGACGTCACTGCAGACTCCACCCAGCGGACAAAGACTCAACAAGCCGTGTCTGACGGCAACAGTGCAGCTGTAAACTCACCTGGTGCACCTGGTGTTGCAGGCTAAATACATGTAAACGGAATAAATAATAATTATAATAAAATAGTTAGTTCTCGTGGCACTGTTGTCAACTGATTCGTATGTTTTATTTTAAACTTTGCATAGAACATTTAATGTAGGATCTAACTGCATCGTGCCCATCATCTATGCGTTGTTTGTAAACGCTAGTTTGTACTTAAATCCGCACATGACAACACCTTACAAACAAGTAGTGACGTAAAATATATTCATGGCATGTGTGTTTGCAGTCCTGGTTTATCTTTAGCTGCAGGTAAATACGATAAAAGAATGATTCACTGAGCAACTGCGAATACATTATAATTATGGATGTACTCGATGACGTGGTTGAGGTCATCCAACAGAATTTTTTTCTTAATACAGGACGGTGGGATTTTTGATGTATTTTTTGTCACTGAAGGCATCCCTAGTTTTCTCAATCGTTTACTTATTAATTTTATAACAAATATAGTCGTTTTAGCAATAGATGAACTCTTAAAAATGCCCCAAGATATTTTGTTGTGTCAACCGCATTGTTAAGTCACCGGAAACCCCGGGGCGATTTAGGTGGCATCCTTCCAGAAAATAATGTTGTTAACGTATCCATAGTGTCCGCATGCGACATCTTTAGCCACTAGATGGTGCTATTGGGAAAATCACTCCATTCGAGATAGGAAGATATTGACCAATCATCACACTTGATTTTGCGCGGCGCGGTTAGCTGTGTCAGCTAACCGGGTAGTGCGATAACAATTACTCGTATATCGCACACCCGTCTTCTATTCAACGATGCATGCAGTAACAGTGGTCACAGTCGGACTTGTGGGCAACTTTCAATGAACATGAGACGTGTTCCGCATTGGACACATGTGCAAAATGTGGGGGTTTAATGTTCCTTTCGTTGCACCTTAGAGACGATAGTGAAATCGAGGATTGTCTTTGTGCAGTCTCCTGTAAACCATCGACGGAAGTGTTGGACGATGAATAAAATTGGAAAATGAAGCGATTTGCGCTGTCCATTGGATTATATTTTGTGTCAGTCGTCATCTTCCTATCAGACGAATATCAACCACTGTAAGTAGACTTCTTTTATATGATGCCTACTGTACTATCAAAACAATTATAGGGTAACACAACTTTCAAAGTATAAACACTAGCAAGCCAGTTCATTTTCGTCTAAGTAGAACATGCAGGCTGCCGAGAAATCTCTCAGGTTCTCCAGCTACTGCTTGTTTTCTTGTTCCGCATGTACAATTCTATACACACGGCTCTTAATAATATAGCATGCATTTCGTTTCAGATCTGTGAATAACCTGCTCATTTCTGGGCCACCGGTACGTATAGCCCACTTGTTTTTTCGGTACTGTATGTATTCACGAACTTTTACTTGTGTCTTTTCCACCATACGATTTGTTTTAGGACTTACTACCCACAAAGCTGCACAATTCATGCACATGTGTATCGTTGGAGTAAATATGTGGTGACGTACGTAATACCATTGTTTATTTTGTGGTGCAAATTTGCGAAGAAGGTGTGTGTATATGTGTGGTGTGTGTATATGTGTGGTGTGTGTATATGTGTGGTGTGTGTATATGTGTGGTGTGTGTATATGTGTGGTGTGTGTATATGTGTGGTGTGTGTATATGTGTGGTGTGCATGGGTTTTAGCTGTTAGGCCTATTACTATTTGTGTCGTCACAATTGTCTTCACAGTAGCTGTTCTGCATTGATCGACGTGCTGTTGTAAATACAATACTGTATCCATGTTTAATGTCCTGGACTATTCAGTTAGTCTTGCTGCTCTCACTTAATGCGTGTGTGACATTTATTACAGAACATCGCACGGTCGTGTTTAGTTGAGCTGAAACTCTTACTAACACTAGTTAGTTGGCCTTTACTTCTAGTAAATACAGAAATCGCGCAGCTGCAATATACAGCCGAGAATCAGCCACGCGTGTCGATGTTCAGCCATAGGAGTCCGTTCCGCCGATACGCGCTAGTTAGCGTGACAACGACGCGGTCGCACGCAGCTCTAATGATGACATTGATAAGTTTATTCTGTAGCAATTCCCTCATATAATGAAGCACCCCGTTGACGAATTCACCCCGTTGGGTACAGCTTTTCAGTTAGCTCTTCCGCGCAGCAGGTAAGCCCCGTCTGCTTCCCGGCTGAGCGACGACAATCAATGCATATTATGTGCGCTCGAATGATTTTGTCTGTTTGCAAATAAACAACCATTTTGCGTCCGTTTCGGATTGCGAGACGTCCCGTAATTATTTGCTGGGGTGTAATTTCATGTGTTATTTTCATTGTGTGAGGAACAATACTAAGGGCTTGGATTGACACACGCTGAGAATAAGTCACGCAGGGAAGCCTATGCAGCAGTCCACGATACTAAGAACGACTTCTGCGTGCCTCGTACGTTTATTTATGTTCCATACAATTATTGGTGTATTGACGGTTATAGAAAACGTTCAAAAACTGGTTATCATGAGCTCGGTTTCTTCTGAACAGACTCTCATCGTTTTGGGTGAATTGTGGAAAATGGTGGTTTTTAACCATCAGATAACTTATAATAAGAGGTACACATTTTCAACAGGAACAAACCACATATATTGCGTTTGCAGACAACATAATAGTATAATCTTGAATAGTGATAGCACCACTTTTGTACAGAGATTACTGGAAACATGTGTGATACAACACTTAGAAAGTGCATTTATGAGAACTGCTGCGCCTATATACACTTCTGGGTTATAGAAGTCGTGGCCTATATTTTCAGACAATACAAAATGTAGTAAAGATAATGTTCGAACATGTCAAAAGTTAATTTCATGCCACATTTGTACTGAGTGTGGAATCGAGATTGTCACGTTGTCGACAGACGTTGCTGGCTTTCACGGACACCGTCGTCGCGGGCGTGAGACGGGGCATGGACGAGTGTCGTCATCAGTTCCGCTGGCACAGCTGGAACTGTTCCTTTCCTCAACCGCCCGTCTTCTCAGACACGGCGTACTTGCAAGGTGAGTGTTTAGAAGGTGAGTACTTGTAAGATGCCTGGAAGGTGAGTACTTGTAAGGTGAGTGCCTGGAAGATGAGTGCTTGTAGGGTGACTACCTGTATGGTGAGTGTCTGTAAGGTGAGTACCTGGGAAGTGAGTACCTGTACGGTGAGTACCTGTAAGGTTAGTGTTTGGAAGGTGAGTGCCTGTAAGGTGAGTATCTGAAAGTGAGTACCTGTAAAGTGAGTACATGGAGAATGAGTATCTGTAATGTGAGTACTTGTAAGGCGAGTGCCTGTAAGGTGAGTATCTGGAAAGTGAGTACCTGTAAGATGAGTACTTACGTACGTACTGAGTACCAGCAACAATCTGTTATTTAAAAGTACAGGACAATTAACTTAAGTACAGTAAATAACGACAACGCACAATAGTAATGTACGACAACATATTGTATATATATATATGTATATATATATATATATATATATACATATATTGCAAGAAAGTCACAATTTCTTGCAGTGGATTATACAAAATGCTTTTGTGATAGTTAACGAACTCATTAGTAATCTCATCAGTGTCCGTCGTCTTGCAGTGACCCCTGAGATGGCGTACGTGCAGGCAGTTAGCGCTGCCGGGGTGGTCCACGCCGTCGCCAAGAACTGCAGCTCGGGACACATCGACAACTGTCGCTGCGACGAAACCCACGACGGCCGGAGAGGTATCTCTCCCCCCCCCCTCTCTCTCTCTCTCTCTATATATATATATATATATGTCTCTCTCTCTCTCTCTCTCTCTCTCTCTCTCTCTCTCTCTGTCTCTCTCTCTCTCTCTCTCTCTCTCTCTCTCTCTCTCTCTCTCTCTCTCTCTCTCTCTCTTCTCTCTCTCTCTCTCTCTCTCTCTCTCTCTCTCTCTCTCTCTCTCTCTCTCTCTCTCTCTCTCTCTCTCTCTCTCTCTCTCTCTCTCTCTCTATCTCTTCCTCTCTCTCTGTGTGTCTGTCTCTCTCTATCTCTCTATCTCTGCCACTCTCTCTGTCTCTGTCTCTCTCTCTCTCTATCTGCTGTCTCTCTCTCTCTCTCTCTCTCTCTCTCTCTCCTCTCTCTCTCTCTCTCTCTCTCTCTCTCTCTCTCTCTCTCTCTCTCTCTCTCTCTCTCTCTCTCTCTCTCTCTCTCTCTCTCTCTCTCTCTCTGTCCTTGTCTGCCTACGATACCTCTCTAATGTAGTGTTGTCAACTGTTGAGTATTTCAAGAAATGTCAATTTGCATGCACGCACGCACGCACGCAAGTATATTCATGCCCACCGTTCGAGTTATATTTGGTAGTCCGGTTATTCAATCAATTTGGATAATTGTAATACACTTGACACCAGGAGATTATATATTATATTCTGGGATCAGCCAAGAATTTATAAGATGAGACCAAATATAAGTTACAAAAATACTGAATGATTGTGGAGATAGTGATAATAACATTGTCTTCAAATTTAAAGTGGATAGGAGAACTACAGACCATACAGTAGCGTTAGTAAAAGAACAGTGTGGATTGGATATGAAAATGTACGTATTTTCCCAGAGGACGATCGATTAATAGAACAAATCATCTACTGATTGCAAAGAAGAAGAATGGACTATAATAATGTCATGACTTGCTTTTCTACGTTGTTCCCGTTTTTAAGGTTTATTCACGTTATAGCTAAATAAGTAAAACCTCCAATTAATAACATGAAACTATCCTCTAGATGGTGCGAACTGGAATTGGGGCGGATGCAGTGACGATATCCGGTTTGGACTTCGCATCTGCAAATCGTTCTTGGACGCTGTTGAACCGAACAAGGATGCTCGTGCAACAGTCTACCTACACAACACGGAGGCAGGACGTCGGGTAATGGCGTGCACACCTACACCGTCGTTGTTGTTTAATCCATTCATTGTACCTATGTCAGAACAAAATCATTATTGTGTTACAGCAATAAATCCTACGTTAAATATTATGACAATTGTCCAAAGTGTAGTTTGTGATTTTCCGTGAAAAGTTAGAAAGGTTATGTGAGAATGACAGTTGGTTGCCTAGCTTAGACAAAGTCTTCAGTTACATAACGCAGCATTTCATATCAGGGACACATCCAGGGAGGGTTCTCTAGGGGGGCCCAAAAACTCAATTTGTACCCCCGCGAGACTCGCCGAAACCTCCACTGGCGGCCGAACTAAACTCATATTGGGTTGGGTGGGCTGAGCCGGAGCTTCAGCGCGACTCCGCTGTTGGTTTCGGATCCTGACATCGAAAGACGGGCCAAATTCCAAAGGCACGTGACCCCAGACCTCCCTGGTTCCGCGTACGCATGTAACATGAAGGTTTATGTGCACTCCATGCAGTGTGTCTTCGTTCTTTCGCCGACCAGGCCGTGCGCAGAACGCTCCGACGGATGTGCAAGTGCCACGGCGTATCGGGTGGCTGTACGACTAGCACCTGCTGGCTCCAACTGCCGCAACTACGCACCATAGGCAACTTCCTGAAGAAGCGACACGCACGCGCAGTGAAGGTCTGGTCTCTTGATGCTTTTGATTTGTGTGTTATTTGAGACGGACTTGCCGTGATACTAAAGTGTTGACTTTCACAAAAGAGATTTTACAGAGTGCCTGTGGTGACTTAAGCATGTTTGCGAGAAAAAAAACAGTTGCAACAGGGAGGTAAAGCATCAGCCCTACGAATTACATGTTGGAATAGTCGACTGTTAAATTAATCCGATTTAGGTCTTATCTTCAACAACACGAACTGTTATTGTGTTGGCCAATGTATGGATTAAATTTAACTGTTGTCTGAATCGTGTACGATGAGACAATTGCTAGTAAATTCGAGTTTACCATAAATACCATATCATGTATTAGTTGTATAACGCTCTCTTAAGCTAGCAGTATCTAGATGTTGTTTATGAATGAAAATATGTATAGAAATTGATGGGATTTGATAACGTTTTGAAATGGTATACTGTGTGCGTTTGTAATGCATACACGTAGACGCATTCCCACGCGCCACACGCACACGCGCACGAACGCACGCACACCCAATGCACACGCACATTGTCTACATGTGTATGCACGAGAATGCATGCATTATAGCTGATTGCAAGACACATTCTATGCATTGATTCGATCTAACTTTTTAGGTTGATTTTCAAAATGGCGTCATGCAACAACATACCAGCAACAAGTGGTATCGGCGACAGCAACCAATCAAAGTAGCGGATTTGTTGTACGTCGCAGCTGCGCCAGACTACTGTTGGCAGAATGGCACCCAAAGAACTGTGGGTAGACACTGCGTGCGCCCCGCAGAGGGCGCTGGCGGGACGAATGACGAGAGACGAAGCTGCCGGGTGTTGTGCAGATCGTGCGGGTTGGATGTCGGAGAGACAGTAGTGACCGTCGAGACTGGATGTCATTGTCGCTTTCACTGGTGTTGCGCCGTCAGATGCAAACCATGCGTGAAGGAAACGAAGTTGTTGACGTGCATTCGTAAAACGTGACTGCGCATCTGGTGTGTTGAGACACATCAATGCGACACATCGAGCCTCTCTGGAAATTTATACACGGGAACAATAACAAGTGTTAAAATATCCAGCATTGTGTTTATAATATATGAAATAGAAAACGAACTTGGTCATACTCCGAAGATATGTTTGAACCTGGAACTTGGTAGAGAACGATAGCTATGTGAATACTAAAGTGCGACAACCTCTATGGAGTAATTTCGATACCTTCACATTGTTGTGATGCCTATAAGGCGGGCCGCACTCCAAAGAGACTCGCCCGAGAGACGCTCTAGACGAGACCGTCTCGAGAGCTTCTCCTTGGTGTGTGCGCGAGCATGTCCGTCGGCGACGGGACAGTCTTGAGCCGTATTACATACCGTACCCTTTCTACAAAACAACCATCCTATTTGGTTTGTCTCCGGCGTTTTTCAGATATTCCCAAGAACTTCAGATCATTTGTTTTACAACAGCTTTTTACGAAGCTTATCGTTGGCAAATGCATTCTCTGTAGCTGCACCAACAATCTGGAACCAACTCCATATCACTTTAAAATCATCTGAAACAGTAGCCCATTTCGTAAAAAAACTGAAGACTTATTTGTTTGAAATTGCATTCCTGAGGACATAGACGTTTATTATTATTATTAACGACTGAATGTGGAATTGGTAATCTTTACATCAGAGTAAATTTACGATAGTTGCTGGAGACGGCACTCGAACGAAACAAACAGGGTTATCATTGCTTCATTGATTACAGCAAAGCTTTCGATTGTGTCATTCATGATCTGTTATGGAAAACACTAGAAAATATGGGTGCTCCAAAACATCTGATCAAACTCCTACAATCCTTGTATAATGAGCAGCAAGCCACAATGAGAACAAACCAAGGAGACATTCAATGGTTCAGCAATTGGAAAGGAGTTATACAAAATTGTATACTATCCCCCGCACTCTTCAACATCAACCGCGAATAGATAATTAGAGATTCAATACAAACAACATATAAAGGCTTCAGAATAGGTGGCCTGCTGCTTCGAAATCTGCAATATGCCGATGACACGTGAACCCGGTTAGTGTAGTGGTTAGCACATACGCCTGGCATGCCAGCGCTCTGAATTCAAAACCCGGACTGAGCAGGCATGATATTTGGTGAACAAATCTGGCTCTCAACATTGGGGACTGTGTATCCCTAGTGACCCGGAGATCACGTTTGGCGATAATGTTCTGAAAAAGGCTGATTAGTTGAATGAGACCCCATAAGACCATAACATTATAACTCCAATAATACAGACTAGTAAGTTTAGAGAATTAACTCTAGATGGTAGGTGGACAAGGAAGCCTTTCGGCTTATCGGGAGTCCAACCCTTTTTATCAACGTGTATCCCGCCCTTCTGAGGTATGTGTCGATTTTATTTTTAAACATATTGACGTTACTAGCACACACACACACACACACACACACACACACACACACACACACACACACACACACACACACACACACACACACACACACACACACACACACACACACACACACACAGTCAGCAGATAATATGTTCCATTCATTTACAGTCCTTTGTGAAAATTATAACTTTCTTATATCTAATCTACACTGCTCCTTTACTAACGTAACTTCATGTCCTCTCTAGTCCTTCTATCTTTCTTAACTGAGAAAAAATATTTCTATCAATATTTTCATAACCACTCAATATTTTAAATACTTCTATCTGATCTCTTCTCAATCTCTTGGTCTCTAGTGTTGCTGAACCACACTATTTTAGGCGTATTTCGTAACTAAGATCCCCCAGTTGTTGTATCATTTTAGTCGTTCTCCCTGTACTCTTTCTAGCTTATCTATGTCCTTCTTGTGATATGGCCTCCACGGTTGTATACACTATTCTAAATGAGGCCTAACGATTGTTGAGTACAGCGCTATTAGTTCTTTTTCCTTATATGCTAAATTTCGCCTAATTAATCCAAGGATTTGTTTTCCCTTTGAATCTACAATTCAGCACTGCTCTGAAATAGGTTTATCAAGTTATGTTTAACAAGAAAATCCACCATGTAATCTTTAAGTTGTTTTTCTAATAATTTGCAAATCACCGATGTTAAGGTCACTGGTATGTAGTTCTCTGACTTGTTTCTCAAACCTTTTTTAAATAACGGTATAATGTTTGCTTCTTTCCATTCTAAAGGAACCACTCCCTCTTCTAATGACAAGTTGAAAACTGTTGCAAGCGGTATGCTAATTTGTTCTACAATTTCTAATAGTAGTTTGGGTGGAATACCATCCACTCCAGGTGATTTACTATCTTCCATAGCCCTTATTTTCTTAGCTACAATTTCCGGGGTTACAATTACCTGTCCTAAATATTCTGATTCTGCCCCATTGAACTTAGCCTCTAGTACTGACAGTGCACTAATATCTTCCTTGGTAAATATCGAACTAAAATACTCAGTCAGGTCTTCTGCCGTTAAGAATCCGTCTGATATTTTTCTGGTGACAACGTACGTACGTTTCTAAAACATGGACCACAACTAAAGATGATCGACGGCGCATCCAAGCTTTAGACAAGTGGTGCTGGCGTCGCATGTTAAGGATCTCGTGGACAAAAAAGTGACGAACAATTCAATACTTAATATACTTAATAATACAATAACTTTTAACGGATCTATCCTCCGCCAAAAACTACTTTACTTTGGCCATGTCTTGCGAACATCACATCTGGAACATATCATCATGCTGGGAATGTCTGAGGGAGAGAGGAAAAGAGGTCGACCCAGAACCAGGTGGCTAGACGAAATTAAAAACGAAACGACCCTGACGCTAGAACAACTCGGCCAGCCAAAATCAGACAAGCGAGAACGGAGGAGGTTGTGCTGGAGAGTCGCCAAAAGTCGGACCAGACTTGGCGTACAAGGTGACATGCAAGGTGACATCGGAGTACGTGTTATATTTCGCCATCAACACCCAACTTCCAGCAGGGAAAAGCGGCTTTCCACATGAGAGAAATGAGAACGGTTTTCAGAACAACAAACGCACGCACGCACGCACGCACGCACGCACGCACGCAATCACGCACGTACACAATCATGCATGTAGGCCTACCCGCAGAGACACGCACGCACGCAGAGACTCACGCACACAGACCTACACACGCACACACACGCACACACGCACATACACACAAACGCGCGCGCGCACATGCACGCATGCACGCACGCACATGCACGCATACACACACGCACAACTGCGCGCGCGCACACGCACGAACACACGCACGCGCACACACTTTTGGCTTGCGAAGATATTAATTTTGGATTAAGTTTATCACATCTCAGACTGACATTACATTCACAAGGTGGCGCCACTTAGCCACTACATATAGCCACTTGACACTTGCTTGGAAACCGCTTACACTGCTCAGAGGCCACTGTAAACATCAACACTTGCTGTCGAAATATACTTTTTACGCATAATCACAATAGTTGGACGCGTGTGTATTGCTCAGGTAATGTGTCCCTACATTCATACTTTTAAAAACATTGAATCTCCGTGTGTTGCAGGTTTGTAAGTTCTCGAGGGTGGCGATAATACAGAGCCTTTCTGTATCTGTATAGACTATATATAATATACTGGCGAAATGTCCTAAGGACACATCGCGCCAGTGCGCATGGTGGCTCATACGGTTTAATTTTTTAGATGTTTGACGAGATTACTCTGAAATGAATTAAGAAATTTACTAGATACAATGATTGGAGGTAGAGAATTCCAGTCTTTTATTGTGGTTGGGAAAAAGCTATTTCCAAATATGATTATATTTATACAGGTGTCGTAGTATCCTTTGCTTACTGCTTCGTTTATCGATCATAACACACATTTTGAACACTTTTATTAATACAAACTTACAGATGTGTAAAAGTATCACCACTACATTACACTTATAAGACAACATTTGCAATCAATCGTCCCAAAGTCACATTTTCCAAAATTAAATTTGCGTAACAACCAGCCTAAAAGTTTCAAACAAGATGGCGATCTGGTAAACAGCATACATAAAGCGCGCACATACAGTACATTCTCTTAGACTTAACGTGCATTACCCATTGGCATTACCATAAATCATTCTTATTTACACAAACTAAAAGTACGAATTATAGGCTGTCAGTTACAGGCTGTCACTAACCAATTAAAATCCAACAGTAAACACAATATACAATAAACTATCTACTAACAGGCCTTTCACCAAGACGCTCTTTATCCAGTATCGCCCTGGGGCCCCCAACCAGGGCGAAGATCTTCATTTCAATTGCACTGCACAAAGCGTCTTGTAACAAAATAACACGCTCTCCTTTAGCCAGTTAGATTTAAAAATACTGCAGCCTAATAAAAAAAAATTATATACAAAAATAAAATAAGTAAATAAATAAACAGTAATTAAAAAAACAACAACAACAACCCAATATTCAACTTTTATAAGAGCAACTGTTATTTTTATTACTTTTATGTTCTTTACCAACTGTATACTACTACTATGTGGACTAACACTTAGGATAGAACAGAAGAACTGGGAAAACCAAGGTGAAAGCTTGACTAGAATTGCCAATCCTCAACTATCTCTACTTATGTCCCCAGACTTTGATTACAAGTATTTCCCAGCATCCACAAACACCATAACAGGATGGAAATAAAAAATCTTTTACAAAGTAGCATCCTTAAACCAAAAACATCCAACATGCTTTGCCATCTTAATCCTTATGCAAGCTGGTGACCTTAACCCAAACCCAGGTCCATACAAGCCCAAATTCCCTTGTGCCATCTGCAAAAAAGCAGCAAGATGGGACCAGCGAGTGACATGCTGTGATCATTGCAATTCATGGTACCATGTAGATTGCATGGGAATGTCGACATTTGCATATAATGCCCTCCAAAACAGCCAAGTCTCATGGATTTGCTGCCAGTGTGGCATTCCTAATTTCACAAGTTCACTTTTTTCAAACTCAACCATAGAGCTAACAAACAGCTTCTCTATCTTGTCGGACATGTCCACACCTGATTGCAGTGAACCACTAAGCCCACCTCTAGCCACTTCTTCTCCATACAAACAAAGGAATAATAACACAAGCAGTAACTCAAATAGTACTAGACCACGTAAAACAAGTAGAACTAAGAAAAACACTCAGGAAACACCTACTAAGAGACAATCCCTGAAAACCATGATAATAAACTTCTGTAGTATCAGGAACAAAGTTTCGGACCTTGCCGTGTGCATTGAAAATTACAACCCTGACATAATTATAGGCACTGAAACACACCTAGACAGCTCACTTGACAGCAGTGAGCTGTTCCCCTCCAATTATTCAATCATCCGAAAAGACAGAGACTTTGATAACTCAAAAGGAGGAGTCCTAATAGCACTAAAGACTGACCTCATAGGAACACACAGAACAGACCTCGATAGCAAATGTGAAATTATCTGGGTCACCATCAAAATACAAGGATCGAAAGATATCACAATAGGAGCATTCTACAGATCACCCCAATTTGGTAACACAAACGAATACATGCATGAACTACGAGAATCCATTAACAAAATTAAACGTTCAAACAAAGAACATATGGCTAGGCGGAGACTTTAACCTTCCCGACATAGATTGGGACCTACTCAGTGCAAAGCCAGGCGGAGCTGCTCCCGGTCTATCCAAGATGCTACTAGAAATTGCCAATGACTTTGGACTTGAACAAGTTGTACACAAACCCACCAGAATAAACAACACTTTGGACTTGTTCTTCACAACTAACCCCACCTTTGTTGAAAGATCTACAGTAGTACCAGGAATAAGCGATCACGATGGCATCCCAGTAATCACAAACAGCTGTAAGCCTAGGGTCATCAAGCAAAAACCACGCAAAATATACATGTACCACAAAGCTAACATGCAGGCTCTGAATGAAGACCTACTCAAATGGAGCAATGAGTTTGTATCAAGGGATACATCCAAGAACACAGTTGATAAAATGTATACAGAGTTCCAAACTGTACTTGTCTCAAAAATGAACATTCACATACCAACAAAAATAATATCAAAGCGTAACCAAACACCCTGGATAAATAAACGAATCAAGCGACTACACAAACATAAACAAAGGGCTTTCAACACTCACAAACTTCTTGGAAATCAAGCCAGCTATGAACATTTTTGTAAGGCACGTAAAACCACACACAGAGAGACAAGAAATGCTCACAGAAGATATATATCATCCATTTGTTCCGATTCACCAAAACGATTCTGGTCATACATAAAAAGCCTTAAAGTTGATACAGTCGGAATACCAACCTTAATGAAAGACAACAGGGTAGAATCAGATAACAGACTTAAAGCCGAAATCCTCAATAACCAATTTAAGTCAGTCTTTACAAATGAAAACACCAACCTACCACAAGAACCATATTCAAACATACCAGCTATGACTGACATCACCATCACAACAAAAGGGGTCACCAAATTACTTAATGACTTAAAAACAAACAAATCAACAGGACCTGATGAAGTGCCAGCCAGAATCTTACAACTTGCCGCAAATGAATTAGCTCCAGCTCTCAGAGTAATCTTCCAAAAATCAATTATCACAGGAGAACTTCCGCACTCATGGTTACGTGCCAACATCACTCCAATCTTCAAGAAGGGAGACCGGTCCCTTCCGTCAAATTACCGTCCCATCTCCCTAACTTCAATATGTTGCAAACTCCTCGAACACATTATCTACTCTAACATAATGGACCATTTTGATCAATACACAGTCTTATCCGACAGATGACATGGCTTCCGCAGTAAACACTCCACAGAAACCCAATTAATACTCACCACACCCGACCTAGCGAAATCCCTAAATAATAAATCCCAAGTGGACATGATAATAATGGACTTCTCAAAAGCATTCGACACCGTTCCCCACAACCGGCTCCTAAATAAATTAAAGAGATATGGCATCCACAACAAAACACACGCCTGGATCTCTAACTTTCTCAAGTGCCGTGAACAGAGAGTGGTGGTCGGTGGAGAACATTCCACCTGGACAAATGTTACATCAGGTGTACCGCAAGGCACGGTATTGGGACCGCTTCTCTTCCTGATATACATCAATGATTTACCTGACAAGATCCGCTCCACAGTCCGTCTTTTTGCAGATGACTGTGTCCTCTATAGAGAAATCAATAATCAGTCTTGACTCACAAGAACTACAGAAAGACCTAAATGAGTTAGCAAAATGGGAACACGACTGGCAGATGCACTTTAACCCAAAAAAATGCTTTGTAATGAGACTAACCCATGAAAGAAACGTAAAACATTTTAATTATACTCTAGGAAACGCAACACTACAGGAAACCGACAGTCATCCCTATCTAGGAGTATGTATCACCAAAGATCTCACCTGGAACAAACACATCCATCAGATTACAGCCTCAGCAAACCGTACCCTAGCATTTATCAGACGCAACCTCTACTCGTGCCCCCAAAACATTAAAACAAGTGCCTACACAACCCTTGTCCGACCACTCCTAGAATATTCAGCATCCGTGTGGGACCCCCACACCCAAGTCCTCATCAACAAAATAGAAATGGTCCAAAGACGGGCAGCTCGCTTCTGCCTTAACGACTATACATCCTGAGAAACTGGTTGCGTGTCACAAATGTTAACAAAAATAAACCTAGAACAACTAACAAACAGACGAACAAACAGACGCCTCGCCATATTGCACAAAGCCATTTATGGCCACCTGTTGCCTGTTGAAAACCTCCTCCAGCCTGTACAACGCCTATCACGGCATCTAAATACCAAAGCATTCAACACTATCCACACCAGCAAGAACTGTTATAAATTTTCCTATTTCCCCCGAACAATAAAAGATTGGAATTCTCTACCAGATGCAATAGTCAACATTACAGAGCCACAGAAATTCAGACAAGCATTAATACACGACTAATAACCTAGCATGCGCACCCAACCCTGACTGTATGACTCCTAAGGAGTGTTGGCCAGTACTCAACCAAGACCAAGGTCCTCTTCTGGCTTCTAGGCTGTGATGCCTCTTACGCCAGCTCTGATGTTTGTCGTCAAACTATATGGTGCGCATGCGTCTGACGAGTTGTTCCATAATAGGGGTGCGGCTGTGTAATTGAGCTTAATTGGGTGGTTTTTCCATAATTTGTCTAATTTTCCCTCAAACAACTGGACTGATGGAGCCTCTACCATAGACTGTAGGAGGCTGTTCCATATGTCCATGCATCGGTGTATAAATGAATTTTTTTATGTTTAACCGACATCGTCCTTTGAATATTTTTAGGTAATGCCCTCTTGGATATGATTCATTATCCCTCAGTTATAAAGTTCGATGTCACAGCTGTATCATATTTCTCTGTTAAAATCTTATACATTTCAATTATGTCTCCTCTGAGGCGACGATATGCCAGAGTTGGTAATTTTAGTCTTTGCAGACGTTCATTATATTCAAGATCTTTAAAACCGGGAATTCATTATGCTGAACATTTTCAAGAGCTGTAATGTATTTCATTAAGAACGGAACCCATGCTTGATTTGCATATTCAATATGTGGACAGACGAGAGATTTAAAAACAGTAGAAAAACACTGTTCATCTATGTAATCAAAAGTGCGATGAATTATCCCCATAATTGAATTGGCTTTATTAATTTTTTCCGACATATGTGTCTCGAAGTTAAGTGATGAGTCAAAAGTGACGCCAATATCCTTCACCTTATCCGTACTTGCCAGCGTTATATGATTAGATCCCAGTGTGTACCGGGTAACTGTCATTTCTTATGGTTGATGATCCTATTCTCATATGGTTGCATTTGTCTGGGTGGAACTTTAAGAGAGATTCGTATGTCCAATGTTCTATATGGGTAAGATCTTGTTGAGGCCTTGTGCAATCTTCTTCGGTATAAATTGGATGGAAGAGCTTCATATCATCCGCAAACAGGAATACCTCAGAGCTCTTTATAACATCGGGTAAGTCATTAATAAATATAACAAAAAGTAGGGGCCAATCATTGTGGCATGCCGCAGATGACATCGTGCCAATCTGAAAACAAATTATTGACCCTTACACGTTGTCTTCTATGGACAAACAGAGCTGCAACCCAGCTTAGAATATTTCCATGAATTCCATAGCTCTGGAGTTTCTCTATAAGTCGTAGATGTGGAACTTTGTCAACTGCTTTCATAAAATATACTACATCAAAATATACTACATAAATACATCCACTGTTATCTAGTGTCTCAGTCCATGAGTCCAGTACTTTCAGTAATTGGATAACTGTAGATCAACCTTTGATTAAACCAAATTGCTTGTCACTCAACAGGTCATTATCTTTCAAGTGTTTAGTGATGGTATCTCTAACTATGCTCGTTAGACTGACTGGCCGGTAGTTCTGCACTTGATTTTTGCTTCATTTCTTATGAATTGCAGATATGTTTACTGTTTTCCAGGACACGAGGATGGAGGCTGTCAGGTCCTGGTGATTTGAATGTTTTTAGTTTCTTTAGCTTCAATGCCACTATCGATGGATTGATAGTGCAAGATTCAACTTTCTTATGACATCTTGTTGGCACCTCCGGACTGTCTCCTTCTGGCTCTCTCTGATTATCATGTTTGCGTGAGCAACTAGATTTTAGTAGTGCGTTTGATATATTGTTCAAATGGGATAACTATAAGGTTGTGTTCCATCTTATATAATATGCTTAGTCTTTTGATTTTCCTTCTTGTTTGGAGGGTGTCCCACTAGAGTTGTGTTTCCATTCATGGCTCTATAGAGTAGTACAAAATATGGCGGCTTGTCTTTGTGTTCTTTCTATAGCTTTGATATTCTTTAGGCAATGTGGATCCCATGATGCTGACACATATTCAAGTATTGGACGGACAAGGGTTATGTAAGCCACGGACTTGATGTGGGTTGGGCACTTATTTAAATTTCTCCTAATAATTCCCAGTACCTGTTGTGCTTTGTTTGTGTTTGAATTGTATTATACTGTCCAGTTTAATATATTTGTATCCCAAGATAACAGTGTGATTCAACAGATTTATTAAGTTGTTGTGCACAGAAGCTGTAGAGATTTGGTGTGGGTTTTCTCGAGGCTAGGGTCATCGTAAAGCATTTACTAGGGTTGAATTTCATAAGCCACGTGTCCTGCCATTCCTCAAGTTTGAGCAGATCGTTTTGGAGGAGAGATGTGTCTTTTCTGTTTTAATTGGTGAATATAAGAAGCAATCATCAGCGAAAAGGCGAACATTTGAAGAGAGGTTGTCAGGCAGGTCACAGGCCTTGACAGTAAGGCTTTGTATCCACCTGCCTACAGGGCCAGTAGATTTGAAAAGTTACTGGCCCGGATTTAAAAAAAAAATATGTTGATACCAAGGTGCCTGTCGGTCGCTTCACAAGAAGTCCACAAAGTCAAAGGCTTGCTTGGAGCAACACCATGCTGACTTCCGAAGTTCTTATTTGTGCACATCGTTTACAAAATTTCTAGTAGCACATTTTGAGGCCCAAATAGTGCTCCGGTTAGCTCTAGCCTGCGTCCAAACACAGACAACTGCCATGTGGACAACAAACTGAACAATGACCTAAATGGAGTTATTTAAATCACATCTTACATTGATGACTGGACACTGAGAACAGTCTAATCAATACCATTATGCCTTGCCTACCCCTTGTCTGTCGTTGACATTGCTTTAAACGAGCACTGTGAACAGCGTTTGTTGCCGCCAACATTATATTGTCGCCCATCGCCAACTTTCAAGTCTTGCCGAACACAGTTCAATCCAATCATATCTATACAGATAATATCCATCCATACATCTATACTATATATATGTTTTTAAATTCATGTATGTTTGCCAAATATTACAATTGGAGTACATAATAAATGAAAAACAAACACTTTTAAAAGCATGTTTATAAAACATGCCTCAGTCACCAAGGCTCACAAATAGTACATTCATTAGAAATGCCCCAGTCAACCAGTGTCATAAACTTTGAAAAAAGACCATGCTATGTTCTAGTCTTGCATGTATAGTATAATTTACTTGGGTGATTTTTCCACAACTTATAAATTTAATTTCCTCTCAAAAGACTGCACCGATGCAGTGTCAACCACAGACTGTGTGAGACTATTCCATACATTTGTGCATCAGTTTATAAATGAGTTTTTTAATGTTTAATCAGCATCGTTCTATTTGTTTAGGTGGTGCTCTCTTGTATGTGAATCATTGTCCCTCAATGTCACAAATTGCTGCATCATATTTCTCAAGTAGAATCTTCCTATCCTTGGAGCAGTAGACTGTAGTAGCATGACGAGTCCATGAAAAATGGGGCACACCTACCCAGAATGTATCTATTTTTGAAACATTACAGATTTTGAAAAAAAATCCAACCATTTCCGAGCATGTTGATATTGATGGTTATATATTATGTGCCCAGAAATATGTTGTGCAGGCAGTCCTGAATAGAATTCAAACAAGTTAAATAACAACACGATTACATGCCTATTATTAAACAAAATTAATGTTCACAGTTAGGCCACACCAATTTGATTGTTAGGATTACAGATTTTTGAGACATTTTTGTTAGGGATGGGGGGGAATAAAAATAAACGTAATTGCACGAGAAAGATGTTTTGTGTAAATACATGAATTGTCATATGGGCCATACAGTACATTGTTAAAAAAATTATTTAGCCTTGTATCAAAACTTACTAGACACATACTTTTATGAAAGTTTAATAAAAGTTGAAGACTTAGAATTTAGAATAACAAGTACTAATAACAAGGCTTGGCATTATGGTGTGTTGACATTACAGCCATAAATGTAGATTAGAGGCAGGATATATCTTGCTGTGATAATATTAATTTGACTGGCATAATTAGGATTTTATTCAAATATAACTACATTATTCTATTCCGAAGTAATGCAATGCGATGCTGACATCGAAGAGAGTGTCTACAAACATGTCTTTTTCCAGATTGAGTTTGGCAGTGCATACATGTCATCATGTACGCATGGCTGAGTTTTATGGTAGTTGCAGTTATTGAATTAGTTACAACAAAAATGCAACAAAACAAACATTGACTTAAATATCAAATAAAAAGATTAGGCTTTAGGGTTGTCTTATTTTTGTATGTAGGGTTGGGTTACCAGAAACACAATGGTGGTCAATCAGATTGAAACCAGTGGCCCGACGGGCCAGTAAAATATGAAAACTGGTGGCCGAACTGGCCCGACAGCTTCAAAAAAGGTGCCGGGCCAGTGTTAATGTCGAGGCCTGGGCCATTTATGTAAAGTCACAAAAGTAGTGGCCCCAGTAATGTTCCCTGTAGTACTCCAGAAGTAACGCGGATTGGTGTTGAAGTCGATCCATTTGTTCAAGAAGTTCAGAGACCACAGATGTCAAAGATATTGGTCTTATATATTTATATGATATTGTAGCGTTCATTACCCTCCGGTGGCGGTGTCTTCACTGTACGTCTTTAGTTTTAACTTACGAGTTACACCTGCCAACGTTTGAGTTTCGTAATCCAGGAGAATGTCAGGCTCACTATAAACCTCAAACAGCACTCCCCTTGAGGTTCACCAAACACCTCCGACTGCTTCATCCCCTGGGACCTTCAACTCCAACTACACCTCCGTCCGTCCAAAACATGTCCACTCCGAAATCACTATCTCTCATTGATTGTACAAAGTGTAATGACCAGTATGGGTCTGACTTTTGTTTGCCCTAAGACTATAGCATGCACACACAACTTAACAGCATCGTGTATATTTCTTTTTTGTTTATAGCACAGCAGTCATTTATCAAAATCAGATGTCCACTCCAAAACCAATTTTATAAATCAATAAAAAATAACAACGTGTACGAGGGGAAGATGCCTTACCAATGTGGCAAGTCATTCAGTGTTAGTGCCGCATTGGTCTACCACATGACGGGTCACACGGGCGAGAAGCCGTACGTCTGTGATAGATGTGTGGCAACAACTTCCGCACGATGCGCGAGCTGAAGTTGCACACACGAACCCATACGGAGGAGAAGCCGTCAAGTGGTTCCTCACGTGCAGCAGCGCGGCCGCCACATGCGGATGCACTAGAGTATAAAGCCATACCGCTGCGAGTTTTGGCCACCCGGCATAAGTTGTGACAGCGCGGTTTGTGTGAGCAGTCGTTGGCACAACTGACGGTCACACAATTGGAAGTTGTGCTAGAAGATGTACAAGAACAACACATCATATGTGTGGGAAAGCTAGCAGCACATAAGCACTGTCTGTGGTTAGCCATAAAGCCAATATATATATATATATATATCCATAAATACGCAATGTGCATAATGAGTTACGATGAACACTTTGTTGGTCAACTGAGGTCAACATTCATTCATACATACGCAACCAAACGCTTTATTTTGCCTTCAAGCAAGTACCTTGGGTGTGATGGGTGCGTACGACGCCCCCTCCCGTTAAGGGAAAGCAGACAACATCCAAGGGTTGAGTGCGACTCCGTCAGCGCGAAAAAATGTCCAACGGGGGTCTCAAACCTTGAATTTTGCGGGAAATCTGCAATTGGAGTTTAAATGCACCCCCAAAAATCAACCACGCTACGGGGTTGTAATATGCATACAATCTTGTTGAGTGATGTGACATTTTCAAATAAAAGTGTTCATTGTGTATTATGTGTTGGCAAGGTACACTGTGTGACACAACCCGTTGTGTTAAGGGTCATTCATAAAATACGTTACGCTTGGGGTGGGGGTCTATGGGCAAGCATGACGAAGCATAGCATGGGGAGCAACGTCAGGTTTAGGAGTGTGGAGGCCCCTGGGTAGTAGGAGCATGACTTCGCCCTCATCCGTATCTACAACAACAAGGACTTCACACCACACCACCACTGTTTTAATTTAGAATACAACACTGGCACCCAAGGCCATGGTCATGACCAAAACAGTTTTGTGGATGTCCCCATAAATATTATTTTGTGGAGGCCCCTGGGCAACTGCCACGTTTGCCCTGCCCTAAATCCGGCACTGCTTTGGAAATTTGGTTTTATTACTCTTACAAATATATATTTTACGCATAAACAACGAATTAATGTACAGCCATGCAACGAATATAATTATTATATGTATGGGGGTCATGTACAGCCATGCAACGAATATAATTATTATATTATGTGTATGGGGGTCTGTGAAAACGAACCTAATGTTAGGGGTTACATGCCAGCGTTACGAAACAGTGGTGGCTCAGCAGTTCCACAAATAGCGTGACGTACGTCATTGTTGCATTTCTGCTATTTCTAGATGGTTAAATCTACTTGCCTGAGGTCTAATTTGGGAAATGAGGAATGTTAAGCCAGCAGATAGACATATTGTTGACCAACCGCCCTGGTTACGTAATTACGGCAACTCGGTTGCAGATGCGCTCAGTGAAGCGTGGTATTCTGTTGCTAGTGTTTCTAGGCAAGCAGGTGGTTTCACTGTAATCGTAGAGAGGGTGTTCCACAATGCCTAGTTTGAATTGTATATTACATTAGCCAATAGAAATGATAGAAACCTGTCATATGATGTGTCATTAGGTCTGCTTATATAAACGTTTGTTGTACGCATTTCGCCATCTGGGCGCTGGCGAAGGACTGGGACAGATCCAGGGTTGAACTAAACAGTTTGCCCTGCTGCCAAGAGAATGGCAAGGAAAGTCGTAAAGCGTGGTGGGAATCGTTAACGTGGGTTACGTTCCCAAGCTTTTGTGTGTTTGTAATATTCAGTGTCCAGAGTGACTATTCGATCGAACTTCGAAGAAACCATGCCGCCACGTCAGCAGTACTTTGAGACAACGTTCCGGTCGGCCCCAACGTATTTGCGTCGATGAGCGATAATCGCGACGCGCTCACCCAGCACGGGCCATCCTCGAACAGCGGTCTCACAGCGATATCGTCAGAAAGCTTGACCGAATGCGATTCGTAGCGGCCGGCGGTAAACGTATTCTGCCAGGCGTCGTCATTTGCGCGAACCCGTTCATCCGACTTCTCGATCGTTTGCGACAAAACAAGACCTCTCGTTCGAATTCGTAGCGGCCGGCGGTAAGCGTTTACTGCCCGGCTTCGTCTTTCAGTTGAACGTATTCAACTGACTTCGCAATCGTTTGCGACCGTGCGATCATTGAACGGACGCGACTCGAGAATTCGCGGCGTACGACGGCAATCGTCAAGTGCCCGGCATCATCACTCGTGCGCCCGAGATACACCGTTCTAATTGTGTTCCGAGCTCGGCGTGTTGACTTCAACAAACGTTCGTATATATTCGAGATGGGACTAGCCCAGTATCAATGTCTATTTTCTGATTGAATGTATCTATTATTTGCTGTATTATGATTGGTAGTTATCTGTGTTTTGAAGTGAGGTATTATTACCCTTGAAGTATTCACATATATATTTATATGTGTGTGTTGTAACAGATTACTGTGATGAGAGTCCGCGAGGACTAGCTTACACTGCGTATTTATATTATGGGAGTTATTCTTAGATAACACTTGGCGCCTAGTGTATGGTCGTATAGCGGTATAATCCACCTTAGAAAGGAAGTGGAATTTAATAATCGAAAGATTCAGTGTTATTGTTTATTATGTTCTATTAAGATTTGGTTACGGGATTTCTTTATTCTGTTTATTTAGTTAATCGAGATATTTACCAAAAGGTAGATATATTGTAATAAAGTTTATTAAATTTTCCTCGTTCTTTGTTGCTTGTTCACGATAACCGTTCTTTCTCATATGCGTTGACCTTGATATATAAGAACCCTACTAGACTGAGCCATCTAGTGTATGGAGACCTCGCTAATCCGTGACAGTCATGTATAATTTCATTATGTTTAATTGACCTGCCCATCACGTGACCTGTTGCATAGCAAAATATTCTCTAAGCCATCGAAAAATGAATGGCGAACACGTGGTGCGTTCATACAGTGCCATCGTATATTTTGTTAAAATTCAGGCCTCAAAAGTTGTTATTTATGACAAAAACATACGGCAAAGTGACAACTGTAAGCGGGAATGTTTGATTTGTAAGATGATATGCAGCAATAACATTGTAATTCACATATATATAACCGTTACCAACTTTGTTGGCAAAGGCAAAACTTGACGGAGGTCACGCGCGTAATTTTTATTGTGACGGCAGGGGTAGAACTTCAGCATTTATTTTACTAGACAGCAGGACTAGTAAAGACAAAAGTTTACTAGTCCGCCAAAAGGTTTACTAGTCCTGCAAATAAAAAACATAGCACAAATTTAGGTCACAACAATTTTATTTAAAACACAAAAAACCCACAGTGTCATCCAGGCCTGGCGTTAACACTGCCTGTCAGTCAGTCAGTGTCACTCAGAGTCGGAGGCACTACTGTCATCACAGTCGGTGTCACTGCTGTCAGTGTAACTACTACAGTCGGGCCTTGGCCTAAGCGGCTGAGTGTCTGGCCTCCGGGCTCCACCAGCACTCCACAGCTCGATTGCCTCCTTCGGTTCAAATGCAGCGATGTCTGGTGAACTCAGCTGAATGGTCAACAGATCAGTCAGTCGATCTGCCTTCAGGACTGACCGGATGCTGCTCTTCGTCAGCTTCAGCTGACTGAAGCCTCTCTCCGCATCAGCCGAGCTGGCTGGCAGAGTCAGAATGGCGTCAACAAGCCCAAGTATGTTTCCATACTCTGCCTGGTGGGCTGCATTGACACTAGACCATGTCAGCTGTCGCACGTCTGGTGACTGTTCATACAGGATCATCTTCAGAAGTGTCCACTCCGTCTCCACACTGGCAGTATCGATGCCAGCGTCGCGAAGCACAGGGCCAAAATGGTTGTTGAGTGTGGCCACAGCGTCATTTCCATAATCACCTGCAGCTTCAGGCCACAGCTTGAAGCTAACGATTGATGATGCACGCACAACGTCCGAATTGCTGTCAACGAAGCGACCCTCCAGACAGCTGACCAGGTTGCCCAAGATCTGCAGTCGGGTCTGCTTGGCGAAGACAGCACCTGTGAGTGTCTCACCATGGAAGTCTTCCATGCGCGCCAGGGCACGCTCCTTGGCAGTTGTGGTCGTCTTGTACATCACAAGGGTGGCCACAACGGATGTCAGCGTGGCATGTACATCAGCAACTGTCGCAGTCACTGTCTGAGCCACCAGCGACAGCTTGCTCAGAACAAACAGCACATCGAGAAGGAAGTGTGCCATCTCGATGATGTCTCGTCGGTGCAGTGTCGCCAAGAAGCCAATGGCCTTTGCCTTGGCATCTCCGGAGCCCCCGGGCACTTGCATCTGCGTCAGATGCAGGACATATGCTAAATATCCCTTCACAAGGGCCTGCAGTGCCTTCAGCAGATGTGGCAACCAGCGAGTGCCACCGACACGTGGTGGAAGGGCACATGACAGAGACAATGTGTCGAATGCTGCCTTCAAGTTGCTACGGTTCAGTGGCGAGTGATGGTAGAACAAGTAGAGGCTCAGGAGGAGACCGCTCAACTTTGTGTACATGGGCAACCGACACAATGCGTCCTTATATGCAAGTTCCAGGCGATGCGCATAGCAGTGGATTGCTTGCAGACACGGCTGCTCATTTCGGAAGAGCGTGGCGACACCGTTGGCTGATCCGGTCATAACAGCGGCGCCATCACTGCCGAATCCGACAAGCTTCTTCATGAGTGTCTCTTTCGGGATGTGGAGGTAGCGCTCCACGACACCGTCAATTGCCCGCTTGATTGACGGAGCATCTGCCTTGCCGACGTTCTCAATACCAGCGAAGGCAGTAGAGACGACACCATTCACTGCATACCTCACGTACACTATCTCCGCTTCCGTGATGGACGCATCTGTCGTACCGTCACTGATGAGGGCGAGAAAGTGAGCACTCTCCAGGTGCTGTGCGAGGTGACGGCGCTCAACCTCAGCGATGGCACGCACGAACTGCTTGCATGCCTTGTCATTCCGATAAGTGTTCCCCACATCAAAGCCCTTCTGTGCGTCCAGGGTACACTGCCACACATAATCTGTGAACGGACGCCGGTGCTTTGCTATCGCGTGACAAGTCCTGAAACATCCAATGCAGGAAATATTAAATATCATAGTATTAAGTAAATACTGAGTATAGTCACAACATAACAACCTTCCTCAGCAAACAGTGAATACTAAAAACATCCTCGCTTTCAAAACAAAACTTGACGAAGATTTGAAGATGGGCAGGTTTAAATTTTAATAAAAGCACAAAAATCACAAGACAAGCCACGTTCTCAAAACCAAAAATATGATGCATAAAGGCGGGAAATACAACACTAAATACTTTTGCACCCGAAGATCCAGGCAAGTTATAACACAGATCTACATCAAATGCAAATTAATAATTTCCCATGGCATTGTTTACTGCACGGCACGCTTGAAATGAGAGATAACAGAGAAATGAGGGATAATAATTTAAACCATATAGTGCTAACCCTAACAAAGTACAATCAAACACAATATTTTTTTTACATTTTATAACATTATATCACATGGATAACATAATTACCTAAACAAATGCGTCAGACGGTCCATGGTGGCCGTGTTCAGCGCTTGGATGGCTCGGTGGGCAGGTGCAGTGCCGGGACGGGCTTCGAACGCAGTTTGCCGGAACTTGCCGAAGACAGCTCGTGTGTGCGCCTCGCTTGTACTGTGTCAGTGTGTGCGCGTAGCGAGTCTGGACGAAAGTTGTCCGTGCCAGTCAAGAACGCATTCTTGCCACGGACACCAGTTACGTTGTGTGTCCTGCACACGTTGCAAAACATCAAATCGTTGTCGTCATCGTAGGACAGCCACGTGTGGTCTCGTTCCCAAACCTTCAAATAGCCACGCTGTCGTTTCTGCTGGTCGTACAGCGTGTCCCGTTCTCGCTTTTCCACCTTGCGTTTAACTTCTGGTTTTGCAACCCCAGTTAAATAACGATGCATCGTGCGTAAACGTAACAAAATAATTAGTAATGAATTAACAAAATAATTGATGTAGAACTGAAGATGTGAACCGTATTCGAAATCCGCGCATTTGAAAATAGATTAGAAAATAGACGCGAAAATGGACGCCAATTGCGCTCATTAGCCGGTACCCCTCTACATGATACGCTAAGCCAAACAAAACGGTCGTTTCAGATTTCTATGTCACACAACAACCAATCAAAAGTACCGTTTTACTGTCGATTCACATTAGGTGAAGATTTACTTTGTCAATTGTACGTTTGGTGGCGCCACTCAACACGCTGATTTTTACTAGACAGCCGGACTAGTTGGTAGGCCGGGTTTACTAGTCCGCCGTAATCTTTACTAGTGTACGGACTAGCGGACTAGTGGGTAGTTCTACCCCTGTGACGTAGCGGATCCGTCAATTATTACTCATATTACATTCACTATGTGGCCCTACGTACGTTGCCACAGCATTCGAAGCGATGTCACTTGTTCCCAAAGACCGTATATCAATACAAGACGGTGCAGCGCGGGCTATCTACAGTGTTCGAGGAAAGTACATAAGCAATTCGTCCGCCATTCTGGAGTTGCGTGAAGCCAGACCATACGCGTGCAGAAAATGCAGTTCTTTGCATTATCATTGCTCAACAGTTTCAACGATATCGTCAATATTTTAATTATATAAGAAGTGGTACAGCCTCGTGATTATTCTGATAAAACACGACGAATTTCTGTTGGTTCAATAAATAATTGCAACGTTTCTACGTGATTTGTGTGCAATTTTTTTGAATTGTGATAGATAAAAAACTTCAAGGATTACTTTAATACGTTTCATTTTATATGACGCATCACAGCTTGGTGATTATTCTGATGAAATGAGGTAACTGAACAAATACGCTAACATCGCGCGCTGGGGTCCCGCAGGCGCATGCGCTTGCCTCCCGAATTGCGGACAAAAACCTTCAGTGTAGACTGCCATTTTCTCGCTCAGTGACGCCTCCTGTCCAAATAGAGGCTCCTTGCTTGTTCGATTGCCGAGACGTTTAGGTCTGATGTAAACATTGTTTAAACATAACCCAATTTGCTGTCGTAGTATAATTGTATTACTCACTACTCGAGGGTGGCAATAGTAGAGGGCGTTCATAGCATTACAAATATATCGTCCATGCTATGACCTGGACCCTTGCCTTGGGTATCATCCCATGACATTTGTTATGCTTGGTATTGGCAATGCCCCCCCCTGTAAGCATCAATCCCAATGGGAAGCAGTATTTACGTATTTAGAGGTTTAGTAAGCAGGCCTGCGTCAGGTCAATTACATTTACAATGTAATATATTACGTTTACGTAGTTTCCTTCCTTACAATAATTGCATGCTGAAGGCAATGTGATAGGTTTGAAGCTATTACTATTAGAGTACAATTTTCATAAGGAACCATTTATTATACACTATATGGTATGCATAAATATATAACAAAATATAATAACATATTTAATATTATCTCCTAACTATACTGTCAAGGATAGAACAAATGTGAAAATAATGAAAATAATAGTTAGCATGATAACTGTTTCAAAAGCACCATTGAATCTTTATAGCAGGGTTGAAAACTGGGGCAGTCACACACACGCACGCACGCACGCACGCACACACACACACACACACACACACACACACACACACACACACTATTGACGATTCCGATTCCAAAATATTTTTTGAATCCGATCCCTCCCTTCCTACATCCCATGACGATTATGATTCCACCAATGCCATTCTAATTCCAGTTAATATTATTGCAGATCAGCACATCCACTGAAGATGACGGGAGACGGCGTCGACTGGGGCTCCACGCTGTGTGCCGCTCTCAATGATCTCCGGGGAGAGGGAGCCTTCTGCGACACGACCATCGTCGGAAGCGACCAGAAGACACTTCGTGCACACGCGTGTGTACTGGCTGCGGCTAGTCCGACGCTGAAGGCCTGTCTGAAGCTTGCAAAAGAATGCACATACATAGTGCCCGTTGGCCAAATGTCGAGCAGTACCTGGCAAGGCGTGCTTCAGTTTGTCTACACTGGTCAGGTATCTGTTACGGCTGAGTCGGACGTTGTTTCACTTTCAAAGGCGGCAAGTACACTCCAGATACGTGGATTTCAGACGGCTCTGGAAACGGCAGTGGCCGATATACCAGTCACTGGAGAGACGGATGTGGATGAGTCGCGTGTTGCATCTGACTTAGACGAAGACGATCGTAGAGCTGAGGCCCTGTCGTCGGCGGATGACGTTACATATGCTTCCCAGTGGGCCACGTCAAAGAAGACAGTCGCCAAACGCAAACGAATGCGACGACGTCAACCGCCTACTCCTGGTCTCAATACACCAGAAGCAGTTAACGTCACCACTATAGAAGGCGACTTAGAATCAGAACACGAAAGTGACGATGGCGCCACACAAACAGAAAGTGCGAACGGAGTGAATAAATCGGCTACATGCGGCAAGGCCAAGCCGACATGTTTGTGTAGTGTGTGCGGCAAAGCGTTGTCATCCAATACCTCTCTGGCGAGACACATGCTTCTGCATGGCGACCGCGAAAAGACGTACCAGTGCCACCTATGTGACAGCAGCTTCTTATCCCCGCAAGCGTTGAAGTATCACTCCCGCAGTCACACGGGCGAGATGCCGTACCGGTGTCAAGTATGTGGCAAGTTGTTCAGGTGTCTTAATGCTCTACCCTACCACATGAAGATTCACACTGGAGAGAAACCATTCGTGTGTGACATCTGTGGCAAAGCCTTCCGTTCTCTGACCGGGATGACGGTGCATCGACGCAGCCACACGGGGGAAAAGCCGTATGCTTGCAACGTTTGCGGGAAGACGTTCATCACGACCGGGAGTCGTGCTCAGCATACATGGGTGCACGACGGGAAAAAGCCGTATCCGTGTGACTTGTGCGACAAGGCGTACACGTCCAGCTCGAAGCTGAAGATTCACCGGAGAAAACACACGGGAGAGAAACCCTTCATGTGTGAAACGTGCGGTCAGTGTTTTAATCGATGGACAGCGCTTAAGACCCACATGGCTACCCATAAAACGTTCTTAGAGAGCAGCATCCTCGCAAGCCAGGAGTGGTAATTGACTACAGTACTCCAGGCACAAATCCTATGCAATATGCGAAGGTTCGTTGAATGTGTTGTACTTTGTCCTAGAAGTATTGCCTCCGCCGGGCGTGCTGTAGGAACCATGATGCCCAGCCACTCGCCGCACCCTTGGCACATGAGGATGCAACGCAATCTTCGTGAACCGTCGTTGACGCAGGAGACGGTTCAATAGTTGGAAGTTGTGCTATAAAATGCCCACGAACAACACATAATTTTGCCCATGTCAAAACTAGCAACTTATAAACACTATCTGTTTGTAAAAGCTAGTTCACTTGATAAGGGCTAATGTTCCAAAACTTTTATAGTTGTAATCGTAGCAGGTCAAAATTAAATGTACAGTAAAACCTGTCCGTAACGGTCATCGTCGGGACTGCGCAAAATTACCGTTATAGGCAGGTTGCCGTTATGGAGAGTTTCATAACTTGAATACTCAGTAGGTGGAGCCACATAATTATATATGGTTATGTTGACGTTCGTTAGTTGGTTCTCTCGTGAACAATACAAACCTAGCGTTAACAATAATATTAAATAATACACTACACAACTTGCTGTATTTAATTGTTGAAATCAGTCACGCCCTCCAAATAAAGGCGAACAGAAAAAGCTTTGATGTCCAAAAGGAAACACCAGCGTGTGAACGCGTGCAAGGCAAGCGTTGACCCAGATTTGCTCAGGGGGGAATTATCAATACAATTTAAGCTACCCCAAGTGGTAGGTAACGGGCCATTTTAATATTTACCTAAGCAGTCTCTCCAGCTATGCCAAGCTGCCTAGATAAATATTACAACAGCCTGCTTCCATATGTGGCTACATGCTCATGGCTTCTCTGAGCTCACTTTGGACAGCAAAGCTGATTCTACTCCCCTTTGCTGGAGTAAAGGAGCCACATAGCAGCTGCGACAAGCTGATGACGCCACGCGTGACTCGATTGCAATTTGAAGTCCCGCGCGTACACGCGATGAAACAGGTTTTACTGTATTATTCCAAACACTTATTTCTATATTTTAATTTTACATATGAAGAGTTAGACGCATAATAAGTTCCATTAATATTAAACTGTAATACAAGTTACTTTAGTTATGGCAGTTAAATGAAGTTAATCCTGATTTTCAACAAATATCCTGTGTCACCGATGACAATTTAAAATAATTAGGGCCGAAATCCTACTATGTACGCTGTGATCATTTTATATGACAGTTTTCCTTAATCCTATATTTACATATGAATGAATAAGCAACAAAATATGCAAGATGACATTTGATTTGGAAACAGTAATCACACATAGTTACTTTGATGACTGTTTTGTACTGTATGTCTTTCTTGGAAATACATATGTTCAAGTATTGCAACTCTTCCAGAAACATGTTGTGAATTGTGTACTACATATAGTCAGTAACCCTGATAAGTTATCTTTGGCTGTGACAGCTGATATAAATGTCAGCATTGAGACGTGACAATGTCAGCTAAACATTTACTGACAGTTTTGACGCCGGACACTAAAATTAATAGAGGGTGTATACTGTTATAGGAACGCCTGTATATGTTGAATAATCGGCAAATCCCATCTGGATATTGCGCCAATGGATGGTGGTTGATCTATGAGCATTGGGCACGGCCCCGTAGTTCCTTGAATTTTGAGGCGTCCTTAGCCTCAACTAATGACGCCTCCCTGATGTTCCAATCAGTTATGGCCTGATTATCACATTTATTAATTGATCATATTCACACGATTTTGTTTTCTGGTGCAATTTTATCTAAACGGGAGTAATTAGGTCTTATATAATCAAAAAGGGTAATTAATTATTTCCTACCACTTTTGTAAATAGGTTTCAACGTTGACTGTATGTATTATTTATTACCATTAGTTCTGATTGGATTGTCCCCCAAGGGTCTGTTTTGGGTCCGATTTTATTTGTAATAATATTAATGACATAAACAAAGGAGTGTGCAACCATCTCCTAAACTTTGCTGATGACGCAAAACTGTTCAGTCAGATAGCACCATGTAAAGATGCTGAGAAACTTCAGAAGGACCTAAATACCTTGCACGGGTGGAGTGCTGAATGGATAATGTTGTTTAATGCAGAAAAATGCAAGTGTCTACGTTACGGTCATAACAACAGGCAGTACGACTACTTCATGCGTGGTGACCCCGTAGAAACATCACAATGTACAATAAGCAGACCACAACAAGAGGGCACCCTTTCAGAATAACCAAAAGTGCACTCAAGATTAGATATACGGCCTACGCATGGCATGCATTATTTTACTCAAAGGACTTTAACGACTGTAATAGACTTCCTGAACCAGCGGTTATGTCGAAAAACATCAACCAGTTGAAGGGACACATTGACAAATATTTACGCAATAGGGCGGTGGCTTACACGAGTCAACGACGTTTGACTCCCTTCTATGTTGAAGAGGAGTATTCAAGATAAATTCAAGGACTTGCGTTTCATTCACAAGGTGGCGCCACTTTGCCACGGCATTCAAAACGGCCTTAAACGGGACTGACGAGAAGTTTAGGTTGGATGCCAAAATTTCTGTCATAATGTAATTTTATTTCGCATAACCACGATAGTTGGATGTGTATCGCATGGGTAACATTTCCATAACTTTTATACCTTTAAAGAACAATCGATTTATGTGTACGTTGCAGTATTATAAGTACTCGCGGGTAGCGATAATAGAGTATGTAGAGTAATTTAGTCTCCACTTCGAGTTCGACCGAGTAATGAGTTCACTTAGGCTAATGTCATCGTTGTCACATTGTCGTGATTGTAGTATCTGGACCAACATTCTAGTCACTAACGCGCAGCGCTAGTGATCTGCATGTCTTATTTCACTACAGAGCTTTGTCAGGGACTCACTAGGCAAGACCAGGTCCGGGGCTTGCCCAGGGTCCAGACCAAAAGGCAAAGGATCACTGAATCAGTCGGCACAGCCACAGTCGGTATCAAATTATGAAATACTACCGCGTAGCCGTAGTGTAGGCTATAGAATGTGTTTATTAGTGTCTTCTAGTGCCCCCACTCTGTCACTGGCAGTAACATTTTTAGAGTGGGAGCACTAATAATAATATATTTTATTTAATATACCGCCAGATCCAATTATACTTTGTTTGTATCTTGAAAGTAGAGAGACAATCGGACGTTTTAATGTCATTAGGCAAAGTGTTCCACAAAGTCTCCGCAGCGACCGCAAACAAACTGACATGAGTCCGCAGGACTGTTAACATGTTATTGTTGGCAGAACGCAGGGCTCTTGTTGGTTTGTATGGACATACAAGGTCGCATAAATGTTTTGGGGCATCGCCATGCACAGCTTTCTAAGTAAACACTAATAGCTTAAAGTTGATTCTGTGTGCTACAGGCAGCCAGTGAAGAATGCACAACAGAGGCATGGCACTGTCACTCAGTGGGCAGCATAGGATCAACCTAACAGCAGAGTTGTGCATTCTCTGCAGTCAGGTGATGTTGTTAACAGAAGTGCCGTATAGAAGTGAATTGCAGTAATCAAGCCGTGATGTAATAATGGCTTGATTACATTGTCGTTATTGGGAGATAACGACTCATCTGGTTGATATGATGCAGGTGAAATGAGCACAGACTGACGATGCTTGAAACTTGCTTCTTAAAATCGAGGTGGCGATCCATAACGACACCAGGTTACGAACACATCTTGAGGCAGTAATCGTAAAATCTCCTACGCGTATCACACTGCCGTCAATAAGCGCAGCGGCAGTCTTTGGCACTACGGGAAGATATTATGTTTTATTGTTGTTCATGCACATGTAGTTTGATGTCATCCACTACAAGGGCATACATGTTCATAGAACGTTTCTAGTTCCACGTGTGACTTAGTAATCAGGTTATAACGATACAGTACCCTGACAATATGATACATATGTCGTATTATGATATGTCGTATCATGATATGAGTCAACAATAACTAAAAGAATAAGTATTGTCATTGGTTGGGTGAGTTGGGTCATTCTTCATACTATGTGTGTAACCCGTTGTGGGCCGAACACAGAACTGGGGCAAATCAGATTTCGGAATTGAAGGGTGATTCCAGAAACTTAATTGATCAATGTTAAAATAGTGGAACTGGAATTAGTTAGTATGGAATTGGAATCAGTTGATGTGAAGGCAGTAGAATTGAAATCGGGACTGCTATGAATAGAATTGGAATTGCTATGGAATCGGAATTGCTTACTGGAATATTTGTTATGCCACAGCTATTGTTTTATTTGGCTGCCACAAAAATACAGTGAAAATGTTTTTAAATACAGCCATATACATTATATGTATATTTATATTCATATATGTATATATACAGCTGTATATATATATATTTATATATAGAGAGAGACGGAGAGAGAGAGAGAGACCATAAAATCATCACTACAACAGTACTCCCAAGTGAGCTGTAACTTCCAATTATTTTGTGTACTTGACAAAATATAAAGAACCTTTAGGCACATTAACAACATTCTGGCATTGTACTTAATCTTGGGTGTTTAGGTTTAGGCAGTCAGTTGCTATGCTTAAATAAAAATACTTGTAAAATGTACATGTATAATTTATATACACCCACATATATAAATTACATATAGGGATAATATTTAGTGAAATCAGAATAGTAATGGTGGAATCATAATGACCATAGTCTGTAGGGTGATTGGAACCCAAGTTGGATTAAAAATATGTTCGAATCAGAATCACTATTGCGTGAATGGAATCATAATTTAAAAAGTGAGTTGGAATTGGAATCATTGATGTGGAATCAACTCCATGTCTGGCTGAAAGATTCTAAACCCAGTTTGGTCAAGGCTATTGTATAGAGTGTGTACATAATAGTGGGGCACACAATTGTACATGTTCATAGAAGGCCTGAGGTCAAATGCATTATATTGTAATCTATTACTGATACTTTTTCTCTGCACAAATAGTTTAAATAAATACTCGTAAGAAGTGCCAAATAAGCTGACGTATCAGAATTTACAAACAAATTAGCCAATACTAAAAGGCAGTATTTAATTGAACACATGGAACTGCAAAAGTGTAAATGGTTAGGGTCAAGTATATAATTTGATCAAGTACAGTAGCAAGTACAAGTACACTAGGTAAGGTACAAGTACAAGTACACTAGGTAAGGTACAAGTACACGTACACTAGGTAAGGTACAAGTACACGTACACTAGGTAAGGTACAAGTACACTAGGTAAGGTACAAGTACACGTACACTAGGTAAGGTACAAGTACACGTACACTAGGTAAGGTACAAGTACACTAGGTAAGGTACAAGTACACTAGGTAAGGTACAAGTACACGTACACTAGGTAAGGTACAAGTACACGTACACTAGGTAAGGTACAAGTACACGTACACTAGGTAAGGTACAAGTACACGTACACTAGGTAAGGTACAAGTACACGTACACTAGGTAAGGTACAAGTACACGTACACTAGGTAAAGTACAAGTACACTAGGTAAGGTACAAGTACACTAGGTAAGGTACAAGTACAAGTACACTAGGTAAGGTACAAGTACACTAGGTAAGGTACAAGTACACTAGGTAAGGTACAAGTACACTAGGTAAGGTACAAGTACCATCAAATACATAAACACGTGCAAATACATTTGAGTCGTATTGATCAACATTAAACATATTATTTAGGTGCCAATTAACTATTTTGAAAATATTTAAAATATTAATTGTAGATTTGATCAGGATGGGCATTCAATGATGTGCGCCACGCAGGCAAAACATCAAAGAAGAATTACTTAATATTCTAAATACTCGCAGTTATATACTTGAAATGTACTTGATATTTTTGCAAGGACAATTGTACAAGTACTTGTTATTTCATTTCAATAAAACATGTACATAACTTGATTATTTATAACGCAAAGTAACCTACTTTTCCATTGTTTTGCCTGTGTCATTCACAATTACCTGAACCAGAACCTAGTGGCGAACGAGTAAGATCGCACCCGTTAATTTGGTCAATTTTCACCATACATGTGCTCTCTACTTGACAAATGTACAAGCGACATATCTTGTATGTTGAGATGGTGTTTTGCAATTGGCTAGTTTTTATTAACTCTCTGGCATAGGCCCAAAAAGGTACTTCTGTTTCCCCTAATAACACGAGTAAGCTTGTCCTCAAGTGCGCCACATCTCTATCTGTTAGTCAGAATATTACAAATAGACGTTTACTCTTGCAGATCAGCGCATCCGCTGAAGATGACGGGAGGCGGCGTCGACTGGGGCTCCACACTGTGTACCGCTCTCACTGACCTCCGGGAAGAGGGAGCCTTCTGCGACACGACCGTCGTCGGGAACGACCAGAAAACACTCCGTGCACACGCGTGTGTGCTGGCCGTGGCAAGTCCGACGCTGAAGACCTACTTGAAGCAGGCAGCTGGAAATACATACATAGTGCGTGTTGACCACATGTCGAGCAGTACCTGGCAAGGCGTGCTTCAGTTTGTCTACACTGGTCAGGTTGTTATTATGCCTGGATCGAGCGTCGCTTCACTCGCGAGGGCGGCCAGTACACTTCAGATACGTGGGTTACAGACGGCTCTGTTGTTTCGGACCAAGAACGGGCTAAAAACGGTAGTGGTCGAGAAACCAGTCGTTGGAGAGAAGGATATGGAGAGGCTGCGTGTTGCATCCCTGTTAGACGAAGAAAATCGTACTGCTAAAACTCTGTCGTCAGCTGATGACGGCTCATCTACTGCAAGGAGGGCCACAACAAAGAAGACGGTCGCCAATCGCAAACGAATGCGACGACGTCAACCGCCAGCTCCTGGTCACCAAATACCAGAAGCTGCCGATGTCACCGCCATAGACGGTAACATCAAATCAGAACACGAAAATGGCGATGACGCAACAAAAACACGTGCAACCGAAATTACTAAATCGGCCGCCGCCATAGACGGTGACATCAAATCAGAACACGAAAGTGGTGTTGACGCAATACAAACAGGTACAAGCGAAGTGAATAAATCGGCCGCCGCCATAGACGGTGACATCAAATCAGAACACGAAAGTGGCAATGACGCAACGCATACTTGTACAAGTGAAGTGAATAAATCGGTCAGTGCAATAGACGGTGGCACCAAATCAGAAAGTTACGATAGTGTAACAGAAGGTGCAAGCGGTGTGAATAAATCGGCTCGTGGCCGTAAAAAGAAGCCGGCGTGTCTGTGCAACGTGTGCGGCAAAGTGCTGGCACCGGGCAGTCTGGCGAGACACATGTTGTATATGCACGACGACGGCGAAAAACCATACCGTTGCGACACGTGCCACATGGGCTTCGTTGCCTTGCACGCTCTGCGGAAGCACTCACGCGTACACACGGGCGAGAAGCCGTACCGGTGTCATGTCTGTGGCAAGGCGTTCAGTAGCAGTGCCACTCTGCCTTACCACATGAAGATACACACTGGTGAAAAACCTTACGTCTGCGACATCTGCGAGTGCGCCTTCCGCTCGCAGAACGCCATGACGGTGCACAGAAGAACGCACACGGGAGAGAAACCGTATACCTGCAGCGTGTGCGGAAAGTCATTCGTCACAGCCAACAGACGAAACCGTCACGCATGGATGCACGAGGGGAGAAAGCCGTACCACTGCGACTTTTGCGACAAGACGTACACGTCCAGCACGAAGCTGAAGGTTCACCGGAGAATTCACACGGGAGAGAAACCATTCATGTGCGAATTGTGCGGGCAGTTGTTCAGTAGACAAACTTCAATGAAGACACACGTGGCCAGCCATAACAAGTTGTTACAGCCCGGTTTTTGCGTACAGTCGTTAGCCCAGCGCGGTTTTTGCGTGCAGTCGTTAGCCCAGCAGAAGGTTCAGCAGGTGCAAGTTGTGTTAGATACGAGTGAGATGTACGTAGCACCAGTCACTGATATTGAATAATTCTAGAAATTAAAATGAGCGAGGTCTCGCGACATCTCGCGAGATTCCAACGAGGACACCGAGGTGTAATCAATTGAACTGTTTGATTTACGCAGTCAATGGTTACGGTCACTAACGCCAAACTGTTTTTGGTGGTGTTATTTATTTCACTTTAATATCGTCCTAACTTATTTTTATATAAAAACAGTACAACAGTGCTCTATATATGTTCCGTTTTATATGTGGCAAACATAGCAATCCCTGGCTTGCGAGGAAGCATACAGTAGAGTCTTGCGTTTCGTCGACCAAGCATGCCATATCAGCGTGACGCCTCATATTGCCAAGCAAGTCTACTTATGTTTTGTAAGTGCAAACCCTATAGAACGTCGTTTACTTAATTCTCTCAGTGCCTCGTGACACGTAAGGTTCGCTAAAAGGATCACCACGAAGCTCTCTAACCCTGGGTTGACGATAAAGCTGAAATCGGCCGTATGCTCTATAATACTGTCAGCCTCGCTACCCTGGCCCTTATTTCAAATCATACACGGAAGTTCACTGGATCAGTAGTACTTTGTCCCATTTATTGTTGTCGTCCCGTGATTCCGGGAAGCAGCTCAACTACAGAGAGCACTGCAAGAAGCGTTTATTGTTACACGTCCGACATGCAATGAGAGGTGATCAATGGCAATTAGTCGCAATAAAATATCCTCCCCTAAAAATGTTCTCAATAAAACCACGTTTCGTCAAGTCGATATGCCGTAGTCAGCATTGCTCCCTAGCTTCCGAGGAAGCATACAGTAAAGTCTACATCTCAACGTTTAGCCTTCTTTAAAAGTAGAATTGTGGGATATTCTTCAGAAATGCCACGGCGAAGGTCCATCCTACATGGAAGACATGCTGGTGCAGCACCATCCTAGAAGATTACTTCTGAGAGCAGGTTGACAGATGTATTTAAAAGATGCCTTGTTTCGCAAGGCATTTTAGAAGAGTTTTAATTATTTATGATATTTTATATGAAACACTTATTGCATTGTTGATATATAGTTTTGTATGTGTTTATTTTACATATATTTTGTAATTTACATATATTATACCTAGTTGTAATTTTCCATGTTTTTTTGTATAAAATATACTAATTTTTATGTTTTGAGTTTTTTAGTATGTATGAATTGTTTTAATGATTTTGTGAAGCACATTTGAGCAGTTTAGGCTGAAAAGACGTTGCGCAAATGCAGTTTCTCTGACTCAGACAGAGCAACAGCCTTTGTCATATCCATAGAAAAGTGGTGGGTAATTGTGTAAGAATAGTCTTCGCGTATTTATTGTGGCGTAACTGAATGCTTCCCAGAGAAGTCAAGATGGTGTTCAGAGGTGAACTGTAAGGCGTGTTGAGCACAACTAAGGACAGGACACTGCGCTATATAACAACATACCTTTATCATTTTACGATTTACCATATCAAAATACTTGACTACTTTGACATGCCTGACAGCACAGTATGCTGATCACTTTGATGATCCGCCTAAGCCACCATGGTGTCTTGATTCTCTTCCAATGTTCTGCCTCGAACTAGGTTCAGACTTTCCTTTACTCGCTAAATTATTCTCATGCAATGCGTACTAACGTAGGCCAGATTGGAGATGTTCTACATGTTAGATTGTCGCAAACGACACGGTTCTCGCATTAGTGGCCTCATTTCGACTTGTTTGACCACACCTGCTTCAGCTTCTTCTTTGTCGAGTGAAACAATCTTCACCATCAACGAAGGTTCTCTGTACTGCAAAATAACATAGCAAGTTAAACAAGACTTGTGCACAATATTATATAAATGTGGATAAGGAAGAACTCAATGCGTTATAAGGAAGAGCGTTTTATTGAATATCCCAAAAAGGCACTTTCAACAGCAAACGGGCACAGTTTTGATTACAAAAATACATACACGGATACGAACATGCATGTGTGTACGCACGCAAGCACTCGAGCATTTTACTAAGCTGGTGAGTGATTTACGAGTGACGGATTCAGCTAGGAATATGCATTCCCTTTGCCAGTGAGGTATGTTGTCACCATTAAATGCACGTTAGGGAAGAATAATTGTGAATGCTAATTAGCTTCTTTGATTAAACTGCCATATTGGGTCAAATCATCGAATATGTTGTCCTTTTTACAAATGATTGGAAAGTTTTGGATATACTCCAAAATATGTTCTTAAGAGTTTGCAGTATTGCAGAATAATTTGTGATTTTGCTCGCACATTTACCCCTTGCTATGAGATCTTATAAGACTCTCCCCCACAGGGTTGTCCTTTTATATAGAATATTGTCCTTTTTTTTGCAACGGAAAGTACCCTTTTATGGAGCATGTTGCCCTGTTTGCAACGAAAATTATATTTGTTCATTCGATAGTTGTCCTTTTTAAGAAATATGCTGTTTCCTATTGTAGAATTTTCGTCTAAAACTGTTTTTTTAATAGAAACGTGCCCCTCCTGAGACATGGCCATTAGTAGATTTTCCTTATATGGTGGAACTGACCTATTTCCACACGGTATTTGATTTCAACTAGTTGCCTTTTTACGAGAAACAAATCCGGATCTTCGTCCAGAAAGTTTGCCATATCGCCATTGAAAGTGCCCTTTCAGGAACTTGCCCTTTATGGACAATGCTGCACATTAAAAGTTTTATAAATACACTAATACAAATTCCAAATATATATGAATAGTACCGTGATCTGATAAGTTGTGATAAGGCAGGATGGGGCAGGTTTCGGGGGGAGGGCGGAGGAAGGACGGGTTGGCCTGACTATGGGGGGGGGGGGGGCAAGTGAAAGGACTGAGAGGCACTGCCCCTCACTTTATATGTTAAAAAAGTTCTTATTATGGAGAATCTGACTAGCTATTAATATGCTAACTTTGGATCAGTGTAACATTATCTCATCTCCACCTAGGCGCTGCGGTTCAATTGCTTTATTCGTTCCCTTGGACAATAGACCTCTGAACCTCCAATTTGCGATATATTTAAACAAAACAAACACTTGTTCTCCTCTTGATTCCCTGTCGTCAGAGGTGAGGCTGGCCTCGATTCCGTTCCTCGATTTCCGTTATCTTACTTTTTCTTCTTTTCTCTCCCTTATCTTGCATTGTTCTTTCCACCAACTGTCTCCATTCCCCTCCATCTTTTGCTCTCATTCTCCATCCTCTCCCAATCCTCCCAAGTCTCTCTTTACAGTCTTCCCATCGCCGTCTAGGTCTTCCTCGCTACACTATTTGAATAAATTTAGTTACGTGTTTCTGACATGCTATCATTTTCTAGTGGGCCTTTCCTTTAACTGACAAAAGTTTGTTAAAAGACATTAAAGGAGTTTAACATCAAATTGTGGTGGTAATTAATGGCATCGGTTTGTTGTTGTTTGTGTGAGTGTAAGCTATAGCAACTGTTATTTCTAAACTGTGTTGTCCACCCAATGTCCATATCATGAAAAACAATGCGTGTACAGAGAACAATGTATTCACCTCGCATTCCTCATCAATCGTAGTGTCGTCATCGGAACCACGTATGTAGAATAAATTACCAAATTGAATAAAGAGTTTATCAGGCAAATGTTCGTCGTCCTCTTTGTTCGGGAACAGAAAACCTACATAAATGAAAATGCTTTATTCAAGTCACAGTCGATAGAAGTTATAAACGTTGTCGGCGTTAAACACATGCAACTACATGTAAACAGATGCATGCACTAGCACGCGCACTCAAGCATATACAAAACAAGCACACGCAAGCAAATTATTCTAGTAAGATTAGTCTTAATCGCTTAGTATTAACAGCTTAAGACAATAACATTACTCTGGCCCTAAGTGATTCTACACATTATATGACCAATAAAAGACAAGACGTCGTAAGTATCATCGACGTGGTCTTTGTCACGGAAGTTACTAAATAAAATAACTCAAATTTCTTGTCTATCTGTGCCAGTTAATTATTACAACTTCAGTATATAGAGCATGCACGCCATAGGCCTACTGGGTGCATGAAGGACGTAATGATCGTGATCCGCGTTTTGCATGTAAGACAAAGTAGCAGGCAGAGGAATCGCCTTGTTCATACGTTATGGAAGTAGTTAGTCCAAGATGCGTTACTTACGTACGACATACGACACAGCGAGTCCCGTTATCACCGTTACGCCTGTACCGAGCGGCGTATACCACATGAACGATATGGCGTACAGATTGGAAATGCCGGATCTGTAAACACACTAGTTTATATACTGGCCCATCCCCTTGTAAACAATTCCGTTGCGTCTGTTTTATAACATGTTCATATAATCACCAGGTATTGATGTACTGTTCTCATAGGAGCATCGACGTATGGCATGTTAGGTCAACACTTGGATATTGGCACGGGAATTTTCAACCGGATCGCCAATGACCGATGCCGGCCTTCTCTGAACTATCTCTGATTCTGCCCTTCAATTCCGAGAGGTGTTTCAATTTGTGAATATACGCATCATTTAAAACATTATAATATTTATAGAGAGAAATGGGTAGTTAAATGAGTTAAATGAGATGAGCGAGGAGACATACATACATACACATCAAGCATACATACATATTACATACATACATACATATGCATATATACAATGTCACACTGCTATTATTATTATAGGCACACATATGTTATTTACATATTACATATTATTATTACATATATATATATGCACATATTTATTTTTATTATTACACATATTATTATTATATTATAAAACATATTATTACATATTACATATACATATTGCATACATATATATATATACATTATGACATAATATTATTATTACAAACATATTTACATATACATATATATATAAATATTATATTATATTTTATATATTATTAAAAAGAGAGGAGAGTGAGAGAGAGAAGAGAGAGAGAGAGAGGGAGAGACAAAGAGAGAGAGAGAGAGAGAGAGAGAGAAAGTGAGTGAGAGAGAGACAGACAGACAGACAGACAGACAGACAGACATACAGACAGGCAGACAGATAGGCATACAGACCGAGAGGGGGAGAAAGAGAAAGAGGGCGAGATGTTGAGGGAACTATTGGCCGAGACGGCAATAGCGCGAGTAGGCAAGGTAGGAAGAGAGACAGGGAGGGAGTTTACAACTGTGGCCACCACTCATTCACAATATATCATAATGCGTACAAAGGACTTACATTGATATGTGACTCGTGGTTTCGGTTGCGTTGATCGGGGGTTCACAGGCGTCAGTGCGAGTTGGCGGCAAAGTCTGATGATACCCAGAAACTGTCAACGACCCCACATTCACAAACATGGCTGCGGCAAATCCCAGTATTCCACCGGAAACGACTCCCTGAGTGCAAACAACATCGTCGTCTCCATCACCACCAAACTTGCATATCAGTGTCACACATTTTATGAAGCTTTTTAAACGTGTCAACCAACAAAACAAATAAACAATAATGACGACGATAATAATGTAGCAGCATAGGCACGGATACAGGGGGGCGGGGCAGCTGCCCCTGAACTTTCGTTGGGGACCTTACATATGTTTCTGCCCCCCAGTAAATCTGAGCCTGTATGTGGGGGTTTATGGAGAGCCTCAGGGATGGTGCAATTGGAGGTTTGTGGTGAGCTGACAAATGTTTCAATGGCATCCCTCCCCCGTCGTCCGATGAGCCGAGACAAATAAGAAGCTAAACAGAAGCTGGAATTACGGCGTCGCGGCGGCTAAAATGTTTCAATAGCTTCACACTCACACAAATGGCAGGGAATGTTTCAATAGCTTCACACTCACACAAATGGCAGGGAATGTTTCAATAGCTTCACACTCACACAAATGGCAGGGAATGTTTCAATAGCTTCACACTCACACAAATGGCAGGGAATGTTTCAATAGTCTCACACTCACACAAATGGCAGGGAATGAGTCAATAGCTTCACACTCACATAAATGGCTTGGAATGTTTCAATAGCTTCACTCTCTCACAATGGCACGGAATGTTTCAATAGCTTAACACTCACACAGATGGCAGGGAATGTTTCAATAGCTTCACACTCTCACAAATGCCAGAGAATGTTTCAATAGCTTCACACATACACGAATGGCAGGGAATGTTTCAATAGCTTCACACTCACACGAATGGCAGGGGATGTTTCAATAGGTTCACACTCACACAAATGACAGGACAAGTTTCAATAGCTTCACACTCACACAAATGGCAGGGATTGTTTCAATAGCTTCACACTCACATACATGGCAGGGAAAGTTTCAATAGCTTCACATTCTCACAATGGCAGGAAATGTGTTTCAATAGCTTCACACTCTCACAAATGGCAGAGAATGTTTCAATAGATTCACACTTACACGAATGGCAGGGAATGTTTCAATAGCTTCACACTCACACGAATGGGAGGGGATGTTTCAATAGCTTCACATTCACACAAATGGCAGGAAATATTTCAATAGCTTCACACTCACACAAATGGCAGGGAACGTTTCAATAGCTTCACACTCACACAAATGGCAGGGAATGTTTCAATAGCTTCACACTCACACAAATGGCAGGGAATGTTTCAATACCTTCACACTCACACAAATGGCAGGGAATGTTTCAATAGCTTCACACTCACACGAATGGCAGGGAATGTGTCAATAGCTTCACACTCATATAAATGGCAGGGAATGTTTCAATAGATTCACACTCTCACAATGGAAGGGAATGTTTCAATAGCTTAACACTCACACAGATGGCAGGGAATGTTTCAATAACTTCACACTCTCACAAATGCCAGAGAATGTTTCAATAGCTTCACACTTACACGAATGGCAGGGAATGTTTCAATAGCTTCACACTCACACGAATGGCAGAGGATGTTTCAATAGGTTCACACTCACACAAATGACACGACATGTTTCAATAGCTTCACACTCACACAAATGGCAGGGAATGTTTCAATAGGTTCACACTCACACAAATGACAGGACATGTTTCAATAGCTTCACACTCACACAAATGGCAGGGAATGTTTCAATAGCTTTATATTCTCACAATGGCAGGGAATGTTTCAATAGCTTCACACTCTCACAAATGGCAGAGAATGTTTCAATAGATTCACACTTACACGAATGGCAGGGGATGTTTCAATAACTTCACACTCACACAAATGGCAGGAAATATTTCAATAGCTTCACACTCACACAAATGGCAGGGAATGTTTCAATAGCTTCACACTCACACAAATGGCAGGGAATGTTTCAATAGCTTCACACTCACACAAATGGCAGGGAATGTTTCAATAGCTTCATATTCTCACAATGGCAGGGAATGTTGCAATAGCTTCACACTCTCACAAATGCCAGAAAATGTTTCAATAGCTTCACACTTATACGATTGGCAGGGAATGTTTCAATAGCTTCACACTCACACGATTGGCAGGGGATGTTTCAATAGCTTCACACTCACACAAATGGCAGGAAATGTTTCAATAGCTTCACACTCACACAAATGGCAGGGAATGTTTCAATAGCTTCACACTCACACGAATGGCAGGGAATGTGTCAATAGCTTCACACTCATATAAATGGCAGGGAATGTTTCAATAGATTCACACTCTCACAATGGCAGGGAATGTTTCAATAGCTTAACATTCACACAGATGGCAGGGAATGTTTCAATAACTTCACACTCTCACAAATGCCAGAGAATGTTTCAATAGCTTCACACTTACACGAATGGCAGGGAATGTTTCAATAGCTTCACACTCACACGAATGGCAGGGGATGTTTCAATAGGTTCACACTCACACAAATGACAGGACAAGTTTCAATAGCTTCACACTCACACAAATGGCAGGGATTGTTTCAATAGCTTCACACTCACATACATGGCAGGGAAAGTTTCAATAGCTTCACATTCTCACAATGGCAGGAAATGTGTTTCAATAGCTTCACACTCTCACAAATGGCAGAGAATGTTTCAATAGATTCACACTTACACGAATGGCAGGGAATGTTTCAATAGCTTCACACTCACACGAATGGGAGGGGATGTTTCAATAGCTTCACATTCACACAAATGGCAGGAAATATTTCAATAGCTTCACACTCACACAAATGGCAGGGAATGTTTCAATAGCTTCACACTCACATAAATGGCAGGAAATGTTTCAATAGCTTCACACTCACACAAATGGCAGGGAATGTTTCAATAGCTTCACACTCACACAAATGGCAGGGAATGTTTCAATAGCTTCACACTCACACAAATGGCAGGGAATGTTTCAATAGCTTCACACTCACACGAATGGCAGGGAATGTGTCAATAGCTTCACACTCATATAAATGGCAGGGAATGTTTCAATAGATTCACACTCACAATGGCAGGGAATGTTTCAATAGCTTAACACTCACACAGATGGCAGGGAATGTTTCAATAACTTCACACTCTCACAAATGCCAGAGAATGTTTCAATAGCTTCACACTTACACGAATGGCAGGGAATGTTTCAATAGCTTCACACTCACACGAATGGCAGGGGATGTTTCAATAGGTTCACACTCACACAAATGACAAGACATGTTTCAATAGCTTCACACTCACACAAATGGCAGGGAATGTTTCAATAGCTTCATATTCTCACAATGGCAGGGAATGTTGCAATAGCTTCACACTCTCACAAATGCCAGAAAATGTTTCAATAGCTTCACACTTACACGAATGGCAGGGAATAATTTAATAGCTTCACACTCACACGAATGGCAGGGAATGTTTCAATAGCTTCACACTCAAACGAATGGCAGGGGATGTTTCAATAGGTTCACACTCACACAAATGACAGGACATGTTTCAATAGCTTCACACTAACACAAATGGCAGGGAATGTTTCAATAGTTACACACTCACATAAATGGCAGGGAAAGTTTCAATAGCTTCACATTCTCACAATGGCAGGAAATGTGTTTCAATAGCTTCACACTCTCACAAATGGCAGAGAATGTTTCAATAGATTCACACTTACACGAATGGCAGGGAATGTTTCAATAGCTTTACACTCACACGAATGGCAGGGGATGTTTCAATAGCTTCACACTCTCACAAATGCCAGAGAATGTTTCAATAGCTTCACACTTACACGAATGGCAGGGAATGTTTCAATAGCTTCACACTCACACGAATGGCAGAGGATGTTTCAATAGGTACACACTCACACAAATGACAGGACATGTTTCAATAGCTTCACACTCTCACAAATGGCAGAGAATGTTTCAATAGATTCACACTTACACGAATGGCAGGGAATGTTTCAATAGCTTTACACTCACACGAATGGCAGGGGATGTTTCAATAGCTTCACACTCTCACAAATGCCAGAGAATGTTTCAATAGCTTCACACTTACACGAATGGCAGGGAATGTTTCAATAGCTTCACACTCACACGAATGGCAGAGGATGTTTCAATAGGTACACACTCACACAAATGACAGGACATGTTTCAATAGCTTCGCACTCACACAAATGGCAGGGAATGTTTCAATAGGTTCACACTCACACAAATGACAGGACATGTTTCAATAGCTTCACACTCACACAAATGGCAGGGAATGTTTCAATAGCTTCATATTCTCACAATGGCAGGGAATGTTTCAATAGCTTCACACTCTCACAAATGGCAGAGAATGTTTCAATAGATTCACACATACACGAATGGCAGGGGATGTTTCAATAGCTTCACACTCACACAAATGGCAGGAAATATTTCAATAGCTTCACACTCACACAAATGGCAGGGGATGTTTCAATAGCTTCACACTCACACAAATGGCAGGGAATGTTTCAATAGCTTCACACTCACACAAATGGCAGGGAATGTTTCAATAGCTTCACACTCACACAAATGGCAGGGAATGTTTCAATAGCTTCACACTCACACAAATGGCAGGGAATGTTTCAATACCTTCACACTCACACAAATGGCAGGGAATGTTTCAATAGCTTCACACTCACACGAATGGCAGGGAATGTGTCAATAGCTTCACACTCATATAAATGTCAGGGAATGTTTCAATAGATTCACACTCTCACAATGGCAGGGAATGTTTCAATAGCTTAACACTCACACAGATGGCAGTGAATGTTTCAATAACTTCACACTCTCACAAATACCAGAGAATGTTTCAATAGCTTCACACTTACACGAATGGCAGGGAATGTTTCAATAGCTTCACACTCACACGAATGGCAGGGGATGTTTCAATAGGTTCACACTCACACAAATGATAGGACATGTTTCAATAGCTTCACACTCACACAAATGGCAGGGAATGTTTCAATAGCTTCATATTCTCACAATGGCAGGGAATGTTGCAATAGCTTCACAATCTCACAAATGCCAGAAAATGTTTCAGTAGCTTCACACTTACACGAATGGCAGGGAATGTTTTAATAGCTTCACACTCACACGAATGGCAGGGAATGTTTCAATAGCTTCACACTCACACGAATGTCAGGGGATGTTTCAATAGGTTCACACTCACACAAATGACAGGACATGTTTCAATAGCTTCACACTAACATAAATGGCAGGGAATGTTTCAATAGCTACACACTCACATAAATGGCAGGGAAAGTTTCAATAGCTTCACATTCTCACAATGGCGGGAAATGTGTTTCAATAGCTTCACACTCTCACAAATGGCAGAGAATGTTTCAATAGCTTCACACTCACACGAATGGCAGGGAATGTGTCAATAGCTTCACACTCATATAAATGTCACGGAATGTTTCAATAGATTCACACTCTCACAATGGCAGGGAATGTTTCAATAGCTTAAAACTCACACAGATGGCAGGGAATGTTTCAATAACTTCACACTCTCACAAATGCCAGATAATGTTTCAATAGCTTCACACTTACACGAATGGCAGGGAATGTTTCAATAGCTTCACACTAACACAAATGGCAGGGAATGTTTCAATAGCTACACACTCACACAAATGGCAGGGAATGTTTCAATAGCTTCATATTCTCACAATGGCAGGGAATGTTTCAATAGCTTCACACTCACACGAATGGCAGGGAATGTGTCAATAGCTTCACACTCATATAAATGGCAGGGAATGTTTCAATAGATTCACACTCACAATGGCAGGGAATGTTTCAATAGCTTAACACTCACACAGATGGCAGGGAATGTTTCAATAACTTCACACTCTCACAAATGCCAGAGAATGTTTCAATAGCTTCACACTTACACGAATGGCAGGGAATGTTTCAATAGCTTCACACTCACACGAATGGCAGGGGATGTTTCAATAGGTTCACACTCACACAAATGACAAGACATGTTTCAATAGCTTCACACTCACACAAATGGCAGGGAATGTTTCAATAGCTTCATATTCTCACAATGGCAGGGAATGTTGCAATAGCTTCACACTCTCCCAAATGCCAGAAAATGTTTCAATAGCTTCACACTTACACGAATGGCAGGGAATGTTTTAATAGCTTCACACTCACACGAATGGCAGGGAATGTTTCAATAGCTTTACACTCATATAAATGTCACGGAATGTTTCAATAGATTCACACTCTCACAATGGCAGGGAATGTTTCAATAGCTTAAAACTCACACAGATGGCAGGGAATGTTTCAATAACTTCACACTCTCACAAATGCCAGATAATGTTTCAATAGCTTCACACTTACACGAATGGCAGGGAATGTTTCAATAGCTTCACACTAACACAAATGGCAGGGAATGTTTCAATAGCTACACACTCACACAAATGGCAGGGAATGTTTCAATAGCTTCATATTCTCACAATGGCAGGGAATGTTTCAATAGCTTCACACTCACACGAATGGCAGGGAATGTGTCAATAGCTTCACACTCATATAAATGGCAGGGAATGTTTCAATAGATTCACACTCACAATGGCAGGGAATGTTTCAATAGCTTAACACTCACACAGATGGCAGGGAATGTTTCAATAACTTCACACTCTCACAAATGCCAGAGAATGTTTCAATAGCTTCACACTTACACGAATGGCAGGGAATGTTTCAATAGCTTCACACTCACACGAATGGCAGGGGATGTTTCAATAGGTTCACACTCACACAAATGACAAGACATGTTTCAATAGCTTCACACTCACACAAATGGCAGGGAATGTTTCAATAGCTTCATATTCTCACAATGGCAGGGAATGTTGCAATAGCTTCACACTCTCCCAAATGCCAGAAAATGTTTCAATAGCTTCACACTTACACGAATGGCAGGGAATGTTTTAATAGCTTCACACTCACACGAATGGCAGGGAATGTTTCAATAGCTTTACACTCACACGAATGGCAGGGGATGTTTCAATAGGTTCACACTCACACAAATGACAGGACATGTTTCAATAGCTTCACACTAACACAAATGGCAGGGAATGTTTCAATAGCTTCACACTCACACGAATGGCAGGGGATGTTTCAATAGGTTCACACTCACACAAATGACAGGACATGTTTCAATAGCTTCACACTCACACAAATGGCAGGGAATGTTTCAATAGCTTCATATTCTCACAATGGCAGGGAATGTTGCAATAGCTTCACACTCTCACAAATGCCAGAAAATGTTTCAATAGCTTCACACTTACACGAATGGCAGGGAATGTTTTAATAGCTTCACACTCACACGAATGGCAGGGAATGTTTCAATAGCTTCACACTCAAACGAATGGCAGGGGATGTTTCAATAGGTTCACACTCACACAAATGACAGGACATGTTTCAATAGCTTCACACTAACACAAATGGCAGGGAATGTTTCAATAGTTACACACTCACATAAATGGCAGGGAAAGTTTCAATAGCTTCACATTCTCACAATGGCAGGAAATGTGTTTCAATAGCTTCACACTCTCACAAATGGCAGAGAATGTTTCAATAGATTCACACTTACACGAATGGCAGGGAATGTTTCAATAGCTTTACACTCACACGAATGGCAGGGGATGTTTCAATAGCTTCACACTCTCACAAATGCCAGAGAATGTTTCAATAGCTTCAAACTTACACGAATGGCAGGGAATGTTTCAATAGCTTCACACTCACACGAATGGCAGAGGATGTTTCAATAGGTACACACTCACACAAATGACAGGACATGTTTCAATAGCTTCGCACTCACACAAATGGCAGGGAATGTTTCAATAAGTTCACACTCACACAAATGACAGGACATGTTTCAATAGCTTCACACTCTCACAAATGGCAGGGAATGTTTCAATAGCTTCATATTCTCACAATGGCAGGGAATGTTTCAATAGCTTCACACTCTCACAAATGGCAGAGAATGTTTCAATAGATTCACACTTACACGAATGGCAGGGGATGTTTCAATAGCTTCACACTCACACAAATGGCAGGAAATATTTCAATAGCTTCACACTCACACAAATGGCAGGGAATGTTTCAATAGCTTCACACTCACACAAATGGCAGGGAATGTTTCAATAGCTTCACACTCACACAAATGGCAGGGAATGTTTCAATAGCTTCACACTCACACAAATGGCAGGGAATGTTTCAATACCTTCACACTCACACAAATGGCAGGGAATGTTTCAATAGCTTCACACTCACACGAATGGCAGGGAATGTGTCAATAGCTTCACACTCATATAAATGTCAGGGAATGTTTCAATAGATTCACACTCTCACAATGGCAGGGAATGTTTCAATAGCTTAACACTCACACAGATGGCAGTGAATGTTTCAATAACTTCACACTCTCACAAATACCAGAGAATGTTTCAATAGCTTCACACTTACACGAATGGCAGGGAATGTTTCAATAGCTTCACACTCACACGAATGGCAGGGGATGTTTCAATAGGTTCACACTCACACAAATGATAGGACATGTTTCAATAGCTTCACACTCACACAAATGGCAGGGAATGTTTCAATAGCTTCATATTCTCACAATGGCAGGGAATGTTGCAATAGCTTCACAATCTCACAAATGCCAGAAAATGTTTCAGTAGCTTCACACTTACACGAATGGCAGGGAATGTTTTAATAGCTTCACACTCACACGAATGGCAGGGAATGTTTCAATAGCTTCACACTCACACGAATGTCAGGGGATGTTTCAATAGGTTCACACTCACACAAATGACAGGACATGTTTCAATAGCTTCACACTAACACAAATGGCAGGGAATGTTTCAATAGCTACACACTCACATAAATGGCAGGGAAAGTTTCAATAGCTTCACATTCTCACAATGGCAGGAAATGTGTTTCAATAGCTTCACACTCTCACAAATGGCAGAGAATGTTTCAATAGCTTCACACTCACACGAATGGCAGGGAATGTGTCAATAGCTTCACACTCATATAAATGTCACGGAATGTTTCAATAGATTCACACTCTCACAATGGCAGGGAATGTTTCAATAGCTTAAAACTCACACAGATGGCAGGGAATGTTTTAATAACTTCACACTCTCACAAATGCCAGAGAATGTTTCAATAGCTTCACACTTACACGAATGGCAGGGAATGTTTCAATAGCTTCACACTAACACAAATGGCAGGGAATGTTTCAATAGCTACACACTCACATAAATGGCAGGGAAAGTTTCAATAGCTTCACATTCTCACAATGGCAGGAAATGTGTTTCAATAGCTTCACACTCTCACAAATGGCAGAGAATGTTTCAATAGATTCACACTTACACGAATGGCAGGGAATGTTTCAATAGCTTTACACTCACACGCATGGCAGGGGATGTTTCAATAGCTTCACACTCTCACAAATGCCAGAGAATGTTTCAATAGCTTCACACTTACACGAATGGCAGGGAATGTTTCAATAGCTTCACACTCACACGAATGGCAGAGGATGTTTCAATAGGTACACACTCACACAAATGACAGGACATGTTTCAATAGCTTCGCACTCACACAAATGGCAGGGAATGTTTCAATAGGTTCACACTCACACAAATGACAGGACATGTTTCAATAGCTTCACACTCACACAAATGGCAGGGAATGTTTCAATAGCTTCATATTCTCACAATGGCAGGGAATGTTTCAATAGCTTCACACTCACACGAATGGCAGGGAATGTGTCAATAGCTTCACACTCATATAAATGGCAGGGAATGTTTCAATAGATTCACACTCACAATGGCAGGGAATGTTTCAATAGCTTAACACTCACACAGATGGCAGGGAATGTTTCAATAACTTCACACTCTCACAAATGCCAGAGAATGTTTCAATAGCTTCACACTTACACGAATGGCAGGGAATGTTTCAATAGCTTCACACTCACACGAATGGCAGGGGATGTTTCAATAGGTTCACACTCACACAAATGACAAGACATGTTTCAATAGCTTCACACTCACACAAATGGCAGGGAATGTTTCAATAGCTTCATATTCTCACAATGGCAGGGAATGTTGCAATAGCTTCACACTCTCCCAAATGCCAGAAAATGTTTCAATAGCTTCACACTTACACGAATGGCAGGGAATGTTTTAATAGCTTCACACTCACACGAATGGCAGGGAATGTTTCAATAGCTTTACACTCACACGAATGGCAGGGGATGTTTCAATAGGTTCACACTCACACAAATGACAGGACATGTTTCAATAGCTTCACACTAACACAAATGGCAGGGAATGTTTCAATAGCTACACTCTCACATAAATGGCAGGGAAAGTTTCAATAGCTTCACACTCTCACAAATGGCAGAGAATGTTTCAATAGATTCACACTGACACGAATGGCAGGGAATGTTTCAATAGCTTTACACTCACCCGAATGGCAGGGGATGTTTCAATAGCTTTACACTCTCACAAATGCCAGAGAATGTTTCAATAGCTTCACACTTACACGAATGGCAGGGAATGTTTCAATAGCTTCACACTCACACGAATGGCAGAGGATGTTTCAATAGGTACACACTCACACAAATGACAGGACATGTTTCAATAGCTTCGCACTCACACAAATGGTAGGGAATGTTTCAATAGGTTCACACTCACACAAATGACAGGACATGTTTCAATAGCTTCACACTCACACAAATGGCAGGGAATGTTTCAATAGCTTCATATTCTCACAATGGCAGGGAATGTTTCAATAGCTTCACACTCTCACAAATGGCAGAGAATGTTTCAATAGATTCACACATACACGAATGGCAGGGGATGTTTCAATAGCTTCACACTCACACAAATGGCAGGAAATATTTCAATAGCTTCACACTCACACAAATGGCAGGGGATGTTTCAATAGCTTCACACTCACACAAATGGCAGGGAATGTTTCAATAGCTTCACACTCACACAAATGGCAGGGAATGTTTCAATACCTTCACACTCACACAAATGGCAGGGAATGTTTCAATAGCTTCACACTCACACGAATGGCAGGGAATGTGTCAATAGCTTCACACTCATATAAATGTCAGGGAATGTTTCAATAGATTCACACTCTCACAATGGCAGGGAATGTTTCAATAGCTTAACACACACAGATGGCAGGGAATGTTTCAATAACTTCACACTCTCACAAATGCCAGAGAATGTTTCAATAGCTTCACACTTACACGAATGGCAGGGAATGTTTCAATAGCTTCACACTCACACGAATGGCAGGGGATGTTTCAATAGGTTCACACTCACACAAATGGCAGGGAATGTTTCAATAGCTTCATATTCTCACAATGGCAGGGAATGTTGCAATAGCTTCACACTCTCACAAATGCCAGAGAATGTTTCAATAGCTTCACACTTGTACGAATGGCAGGGAATTTTTCAATAGCTTCAAACTCACACGAATGGCAGGGGATGTTTCAATAGCTTCACATTCACACAAATGGCAGGAAATGTTTCAATAGCTTCACACTCACACAAATGGCAGGGAATGTTTCAATAGCTTCACACTCACACAAATGGCAGGGAATGTTTCAATACCTTCACACTCACACAAATGGCAGGGAATGTTTCAATAGCTTCACACTCACACGAATGGCAGGGAATGTGTCAATAGCTTCACACTCATATAAATGGCAGGGAATGTTTCAATAGATTCACACTCTCACAATGGCAGGGAATGTTTCAATAGCTTAACACTCACACAGATGGCAGGGAATGTTTCAATAACTTCACACTCTCACAAATGCCAGATAATGTTTCAATAGCTTCACACTTACACGAATGGCAGGGAATGTTTCAATAGCTTCACACTCACACGAATGGCAGGGGATGTTTCAATAGGTTCACACTCACACAAATGACAGGACATGTTTCAATAGCTTCACACTCACACAAATGGCAGGGAATGTTTCAATAGCTTCATATTCTCACAATGGCAGGGAATGTTGCAATAGCTTCACACTCTCACAAATGCCAGAAAATGTTTCAATAGCTTCACACTTACACGAATGGCAGGGAATGTTTTAATAGCTTCACACTCACACGAATGGCAGGGAATGTTTCAATAGCTTCACACTCACACGAATGGCAGGGGATGTTTCAATAGGTTCACACTCACACAAATGACAGGACATGTTTCAATAGCTTCACACTAACACAAATGGCAGGGAATGTTTCAATAGCTACACACTCACATATATGGCAGGGAAAGTTTCAATTGCTTCACATTCTCACAATGGCAGGAAATGTGTTTCAATAGCTTCACACTCTCACAAATGGCAGAGAATGTTTCAATAGATTCACACTTACACGAATGGCAGGGAATGTTTCAATAGCTTTACACTCACACGAATGGCAGGGGATGTTTCAATAGGTTCACACTCACACAAATGACAGGACATGTTTCAATAGCTTCACACTCACACAAATGGCAGGGAATGTTTGAATAGGTTCACACTCACACAAATGACAGGACATGTTTCAGTAGCTTCACACTCACACAAATGGCAGGGAATGTTTCAATAGCTTCATATTCTCACAATGGCAGGGAATGTTTCAATAGCTTCACACTCTCACAAATGACAGAGAATGTTTCAATAGCTTCACACTTATACGAATGGCAGGGAATGTTTCAATAGCTTCACTCTCACACGAATGGCAGGGGATGTTTCAATAGCTTCACACTCACACAAATGGCAGGAAATGTTTCAATAGCTTCACACTCACAAATGGCAGGGAATGTTTCAATAGCTTCACACTCACACAAATGGCAGGGAATGTTTCAATAGCTTCACACTCACACAAATGGCAGGGAATGTTTCAATCGATTCACACTCTCACAATGGCAGGGAATGTTTCAATAGCTTAACACTCACACAGATGGCAGGGAATGTTTCAATAGCTTCACACTCACACGAATGGCAGGGGATGTTTCAATAGCTTCACACTCACACAAATGGCAGGAAATATTTCAATAGCTTCACACTCACACAAATGGCAGGGAATGTTTCAATAGCTTCACACTCACACAAATGGCAGGGAATGTTTCAATAGCTTCACACTCACACAAATGGCAGGGAATGTTTCAATAGCTTCACACTCACACGAATGGCAGGGGATGTTTCAATAGGTTCACACTCACACAAATGACAGGACATGTTTCAGTAGCTTCACTCTCACACAAATGGCAGGGAATGTTTCAATAGCTTCACACTCACGTAAATGGCAGGGAAGGTTTCAATAGCTTCACATTCTCACAATGGCAGGGAATGTTTCAATAGCTTCACACTCACATGAATGGCAGGGGATGTTTCAATAGGTTCACACTCACACAAATGGCAGGACATTTTTCAATAGCTTCACACTCACACAAATGGCAGGGAATGTTTTCAGCAGCTCTAACAATTAATATACACTAGCAATAGGCAGACATACAATATATTTACCTTTGCTTCTGCTTTGCGGAACAGGCCCCCGAGAAGGTACATGCCAAACAAAGGACTTGCTACTGAGCCGAGCAGTTGAGAGGCCACCTAGAGTTTAATAAATAATTGTGTTATATTACATACATATCCATACATGTTTTCATACTAAAATGATTTGGTGTACATAATTTGTATAGAGCTACACTCAAACACAAGAAGACAGACAGCATTTAAGTAATTTTGGGTGTGAAAGGAAGACTTCTTGATTAAGTCGTTCTGTTGATTATTGTGATTATTATCATTACAGAAAGAAATAAACTTACCGACATCAAAAGGGGCGACTTTTATTACTGAAACTTTAGTATTTTATGCAAGTTATACTTAACTCTAGCGATATGCTTATTAAAAACAACTCAATACCTGTATTATTGGTCCCGGGATTCGCTCAACGATGAACACCATGGCAACAGCAGTTGCACCACAAACAATTACTGAAATGCAATGTTGACTATTAATTTGTGTTCTCTAATATCTGCACGAATGCGGTCAAATATTCACATTTGTATCGTTCCTGGCGAACGACGACGACGAAGAAGAATTAGTCACATTTTAAGGTAACGTTTTAAACGCAAGAGTACAATGCAATTTCCTTTTATTATGCATTTTTTGCAAACGCAAGCAGCAACAAGACCATTTCTTCGTCGACTATAATGATGACCTATCAACAGAACACGACGTTCAACCGAACACGTGAACGTATAAATAGTGTCATTTGTATTGTGTTCATTTTATATAGTGGTATATTATACACGTATTTTATTCGTAATGTATGTAACAGTGTAGCATACAAAACAGCCAATGCGAAACACACAGAATTTAAAACTTTGACGCCGCATTATACTAACTTAATAAACAATAGATACTGCCTTAGGTCTTAGGTTGGGTACTCCAAATTGCCCAATGCAGCCCAGTCTTGGGGTAACGCAGGAGTTTGTGGTGTTTGTGCACATGCGCTGTGGGTTGCTTAAATTAATAAAATATTTAAAGTCGAAAGTTAAGGTGATTGGGTGTGCTGAATGGTAGATTCGTGATGGCTGTTTGAAAAGCAATCTGCTTTCTATTTCAGTGATTTGTGTTGGGATCATGTTCCATATACGGATTGTTCAGGGGTAGAAGGTGAAAACAGCTGCATTAATGCGGCACCTTGGGGGCTACATAGTGGTCACGGTTTATTGAAGGCCTGTGTTTCATTTGTCAGTGAATGCACACAGATTTTAACATTTAGACCATGCCAGCAAACTCCTGAACCAACACGAGGCTCCCTGCTCAGCTCAACAACAGGTAAGTGGTGCCGCCTGCCAGACAAGATACATAATAACGTAACATCCTTTCCTCACATTTTGTTGGATTATTAACGTTAACAAGAATACGCCAATAAAATCACCTTCTTGGTGTTAGACAGGCTGGGAGCAGAGCATGTCGTGCATTCCTTTGCCACAGTCAGCATAACGTCAAACACACTACTGAAATATCAAAACTTAAAAGTCACGTGCAATTAAGCATCGGTGTGATTATGCACTGTTCTTAAACTGTCACACATAGTCCTTCAAGTAGGCGGGCTGTTGTAACCGTCTTCCTGATCCGGTCGTCGTGGTCGGCGGTCCTTATTCTCGTTCTCTGGAGTCCTCCATTGGCTCTGGGTCATTGTTGGCATGTGGAGTACCAGGGGTGGTTTACTTTACGTGGTCCCCATCAACTTGTGTCTTTTGCTCCTCGTCAGCGTTAGGCAGGTCATAGTTGTACCTGTCTCTGTGTTGCTGTTCGTATCTGAACTGCTGCTGTTCCGGTGTACTCCTTGGAACTTTCATCAGGTCTACACGGTTTCGCCTCAGCAGTCTCCTTCCATCGATCTGTCATAAAGTCTGCGGATTATCTTTGCCTTCTCCCACACTTTGTTGTTTAGCGCAACGGGTCGCATTCGCACTGTGTCACCGCTGATTAATGCTTCCATGTATTTGGCCGCTCGATCACACTTTCACTTCATTACTATTTTCTGTCTGAACAACTCGTCTCCGTTTCGCATGTTTTACACGTCTCGGTCCAGTAATTCGTTGGTGGATGGCAGATTTGTGCGAGTTCTTCTTCGCAGAAATCTCTATGCTGGACTACTAGTCATGCCATCTTGAACTGTATTCCTGTGTGCCAACAGTGCTTTGTACGTGTCTGCTTGGTCATCGTCTGCTTTAGTCATGAGTGTCTTCGCAACTTTGACTGCTGCCTCTGCTTTTCCATTTGCTGGCTGATGGCCCGGGCTGGTTGTCCTATGCTCACAGTTCCACTCGTCGGCAAACTTCATGAACTCTGCTGACGTGAATTGAGATCCTTGTTCGAGATTAGAACTTGCGGCTGGTCATATCGGCTCATGTGTTTCTTGAGCTTACTAATCACTGTCTTTGTCTTCAGCAACTTGTTGATTTCGAAGAAGTTGCTAAAGTGATCCACAGTCATGGATATTCTTCATCTTTCCACTGGAAAATGTCAGTTGCGATTATCTGCCATGGTCGCTCGCATTCAATGCTGGGCATCGTGTTTTTGTTTCTGTTGAGTCTTTGGATGCCGTTGACATATTTCACATCTTTCATGATATGTAGACTTCTATTTCAGCATTCATTCCGGGCCAGTATACACATTCCCTGGCTCTACGTAGGCATGACTGTACTCCCAAGTGCGAACTGTTGATGTCTTGCCTGATGGCTGGCCTCATGGATGTGGGGATGACTGCTCTTTCTTCCCTGTAGATAGTCCCATCATACACTGCCAGTTCAACTTGGAATTGGAACTAAGGCTTGGTTGAATCTTGCAGATCATCTGCCCATTGCTCCCCTATAAGGGTGTGCCCAACTGCATTCATCATCTCTTGTTCATTGCACGTCGATGGAGTTTCGTTGGTCGCTCTGTGGTCGCTGCGGCTCAGAGTGTCGGCCAGGTGTTGTTCATCTCCCGGCTTGTACACAACGGTGACATCATACTGCTGTAGTCGCATACGCAAGTTTTGTAGGCGTTTCGGAACATCCTTTAGGGGATTGGTCATGACATGCTCCAGTGGCTTGTGATCGGAGTGTACCCCAGTGTGCCTTCCAAATGTGTATTAGTGATATTTCTCAACGGACCGGACTACTGCTAGCATTTCCTTCTCGGTGGTAGCGTACCTACCTTCTGTGTCAGAGAGGGCACGGCTGCTGTATGCGAGTGGTTGACCGTCTTGGAGAAGCGCTGCACCTAGACCCTTGGTGCACGCATCACACTGGATTGTCAGTTCTGCCTCAGGTCTGTATTATTGGAGTACTGTATCTGTTGTCACCATCACCTTCTCTGGGTGTCTACCCATTGTCAATCTGCGCCCTGATTGGTCAGTTGTCTCTTCAGCTGCGTGATCTCGGACAGATTTGGGAGAACCTTCGCGAGGTATTGTATGAATCCCAGGAATCTCCTCAGTTCGCCCACATCTGCTGGTTCTGTCATTTGTTGCAGGCATCGTACTTTCTCCGGATCTGGGCGTAGACCCTCGTCTGTCACCACATGTCCTAGGAACTTGATGCGACCGTCTCAACTGCATCTTCTCCTTGTCGAGTTCGATCCCCAACTGTTCACATCTTTGTAGTAGGGCTGTGAGTCTCTCGTCATGTTGTTGAGTGGCACCCATCCTGGTGTCTCCACATCCTATCACCACAATATCATCAGATACACATATGACTCCATCCAGTCCATCTAGAGCTTGGTGAAGCTTTCTTTGGAAGATCTCTGCAGACGCATTGAGGCCAAATGGAAGATGCAACCATCTATGGCGTCCGAAAAAGGATGTTGAAAGTCGTTTTGAGAGACGAATCCCTGTCTAGCTTCACGTGCCAGTAGCCTGACTTCAGATCTACGACTGTGAACATCTTGGCCCCCTGTAGCATCAGCAGGATGTCATCCATCGTGTACTTCAAGCACCGCTCTCTTTTGAGAGTCTTATTCGACTGTTGTGGGTCTATGCCTACCCTGAGCGTGCCATCTGACTTCACTGCAGTGACTATGTTACTCTCCCATGCAATTGGTTGCTCCACTTTCTCAATGGCACCACCAGTCTCCATCCGTTGAAGTTCTGCTTTCACGTCATCCGATATGGCGTATGGTATTCTTCTCACTCGACTCACCGAAGACAGCAATTCTGGGTCTGTTTCTAAACGTTGCACTCCGGGCACGGTGCAAACTTCATCATCGAACACAGATTGGAACTGTTTCACAATGTCCTGTGGTGTTCTGCCCAACTCCAGTAGGTTGACTTCACTCTCATTCAACACATTGGACTCACTGACCGTGATGAACTTCACCACTTCACTTGCTCGTTGGACGAGTATCGGAGTTAGGTTCTCTTTGACAATCAAGCACTTCGCATTGTACTTCTTCTTATTGAATGGGTTGCGCATCATCATTTTGGCAACTTCTACCCGCTTGATCTTGTCACCTGTCCAGGATTTCAGTGTTGTATCAGTCAGCGTGACAACTGTACCTTTTGGTACAAGTGCTTGAGGAAGGACATTCACAGATGATCCTGTGTCAATGTGGAATTCAACCAATTTACCTGAGTTCACCATCCTCATTTGCACGTAAATGTTATTTTTGTTCAACCTGTGAACTTCCTCATGATTCATGGTCGTTGTCGACCTTGTGTGTTTCCCGTTGCTTACACACAGTCGCAAAATTATTCATCTTCTTGCACACGTTGCATTGTTTCCCAAATGCTGGACATTCTTTTTTCTTCATGACATGTTGCAATCCGAAGTATCTGCATTTCATTCTGTATGTACGGTGTTTATTCTTCTTCGTGTAACCCTTTGCGTTTGAGATGGCTTGAACACCATCACTGCGAGTTCCGTCAGTTTGCTTCAGAATGCTGCGTAGGGTCATGCATGCTTTCTCCTATCTTGAAGGCTACTTCCAAGGTCAACGCATCTGTCGCAAGCAGCTTCTTTCTTGTTTCCTCGCTGCTAATTCCAAGTATCAGCCTGTCTCTAATGAGTTCGTCTTGCAGGTTGCCAAAATTGCACGGAGCAGCTAACTCTCTCAACCTTGCCAAACACGAGTCACAAACTTCTTTTTCCTTTTGGCTTTGGCTTTGACACGTCGCAACGATTAACCCCGGCTCCGGCAGACGTTGTTGTTCGTAATTTGACATCTTTTGACGGCTTCTTTACAGTTACTTGTGCACTCACCGAAGGCACTGTCTACTACAGTGCGAGCGTCATCTGTTTTGCTTTTGGCACCATGTTTCATTAGTCAGTGAATGCACACAGTTTTTAGAGGAAAACACTTTGTCACCACACGTACCATACCGGCAAACTCTCGAACCAACACGACGCTCCCTGCTCAACGACAGATAAGTGATGCAGGCTGTCAGACAAGATGCATAACAACGTGACAGTCTAGCGGGGGTGATCTTGATAATATTATTTAACATTTTATAAAATGTCATGGCCCGTTTGATAATGCGTCGTCGTTCAAGAGTTGGCCATCCAATGGTGATTACTAGGTCTGCTGAGTTGTTTTGGAGTCTATGAACATTTGTAACCAATCTGGCAGCATAATGTATTTTTTCAAGGTGCTTAATTTGGGTGGCAGTGTGTAGGTTCCATAAGGAAGATGCATACTCGAGTTTTGACTGGATTAGCATGTTATAAGAAATTTCTTTGACTTCGGGTTTGCATGAACCAAGGGTTCTTTTAACCATGCGTAGGACGTTTGATGATTTAGACACTATGTCGGTGATGTGACTTGCCCAGGTTAATTTTGAATCTAATTTTACTCCGAGATACGGATGGCGAGTGGCATGCCGAAGAGTGAATATGAGTGTAGTCTGGGTTTAGTTTTATTAGTTATTGGGATGTTTATGTTAAATTCCATTTGCTATTTGCCAGACTATGTTTGGAGTTGGATCCTGAAGGTCAGTTTGAAGAATGTCATGGTCGGTTTCGGAGGTGATTTGACGATATATAAAGCTGTCGTCTGCAAAGAGGCGTATGCGAGATTGGATGTTTTCGTTGAAGTCACTTATGTAGAGTAGTAGGAAGAGGACTGGTCCTAGGACAGCCCTGTGGAACGCCAGATGTAACATATATGTTGTGTCTGACATAATTCCGTTTACTGAGACTCTCTGTTTACGGTTTGATAGAAATTATTTGATCCAATTTGTGTGTTTCCAGTTATTCCGTAGGAGGCTAGTTTGAAGTATGGTTGCATCTATTTGTGCCTCGTTGTCCATAGCAGCCATCCAGTCATGGACTGTCTCGATGAGTTGAGATTCATAAGATAATCCTAACTGGCATCTGTGTTGAAAGTGGATGATGATGTTGTGTTTGTTCATGTGGTTCCACATATTACTTAGAATTATGTGTTCCATGACTTTACAGAGGATGCATGTTAGGTATGTAGTTTGCGGGGTCAGATTTGTGGCTTTTTTGAGTTACTAGTGCTTGGAGCCAATCGTCAGGAAATTTGCATGTGTTGTATGACTGTTAGAAGATGTCTGATGTTGGAAGATGATAATGGGAGCTGTTTCCTCTGCAGTTTCTTTAAGAACTCTGGCTGTGAGTTCATATCGGCCAGTAGCTTTGTTTTAGTTTATATTTTTCAGTTGCTGCGATTTTAAGAGTGGGCTTATTAGGATAAGAGAAAGGTGCTTTGTCATGATCATTGATGATTGGTTGTTCGTTAACTTGTAGTGAGGGAATGCCAATGTATTCTCGTTTGTTTGCTTTGATGAATGACCAGAATTGTTTATGGTTTGTTTTTAAGCTGTATCCAATGTTGTTGTTTACGTAATCTTTGTAAGATTTCGCTGCAGCCTTAATTGCTTGCTTTATGAGGTTTTTTTTACTCTTCCCAATCGCTATTAAGTCCAGTTTGTTTTGCTTTTTGTGGCTTTTGTTGCGTTTTCGTTGCATTATTTTCCGTGTTATCCAGGGGAGGTGGGTTTTTGCTTTGTTGTTGCGACTAGGGTACTGTTAATCAGTGTGGCAAGTTGTGGCCGAAAAAAAGATCCACTTTGTATTAATGTCTCGTGAGTTGCGGTCCACGTCAAAGTATTCTGTTGTTAATTTGGTTGTGCCGTCTTTAAGTTTGCCCCAATCTGCGGATTTGTATTGGAATACTTTGTTAGGTGGTTTCCTGTTGCGAACTAGGTTTAGGATGACACTGAAGGATACAGCTTCATGATAATTCATTCCGGGAGTGGTATGAGTGTTGACGATTATGGACGGATTTGAGGTGAGTATTAGGTTAAGGATATTGCCAGAATCGATTCGTGTGGGGTCATTCATCATGTTTTGCAATCCAAATTCACTTATTATTTCTAGTAGTTTGTTGATTACGTTAGGGTAGTTATTTTGTGATTTATATAGGTTCGTTAAAGATTCATGGAGAGCTTCAAGTGATTGGAGATGGTCATTGGGGGTGGGGGTGTCGGTAATAGGATGCAAAGTATATGGATTTATTTCGTGCAAAGTGGATTTCTGTTCATACTCTATCAAAATTTGAGTTAAGGTTTTGAAGTGGTTCTGCAACGATGTCATCGCAACAGGCTATAAGTATTCCATCGCCATGGACGTTTCTGTCCTTTCTGATAGCATCATAGTTTGGTGGTAGAAATGAGTAGGTGGGATAGTTTTCATCTATTTTGTTTTCGAACAGGAACATGATGTCGGGATTGTTTGACTGGATTGTTGCCTTTAGTTGGGTTTTTTTTTTAATGCTCTTGACGCTGTTGGTATTTATCAGAATACCACTGAGTGTGTTTCGTTTGGTTTTCCTGGGTCGTTCAGGGGTTGATGCATTTCGGCGATTTGGCCCAAACACTGGATCTTGAGTTTCGGCTATGTTGGCATGTATTTCATTATGGCTGTGGTTGTCGCTATCCAGTGAATTGCTGTAGAAATGTTTGTGTCTCTGAAGAAGGAATTTGAGAAGTTGACACTATCGCATTTGGGGCAAGCCCACGAGCATGATGAATTAATTAATCTTTTATATTCGTTGTCGTTTATTTTATAGCAGTGTGTGTCCAGTTTTGGCAATGGTCGCATTGTATTGCATGGTGGTCATTTAGAACTTTCCTGGAACAAATGCCACAGGGTGCCGGCAGTTGGAACAATGCCATAGTGTGTTTAGGTTTCTGTAGGTCTTATTGTAGTCATTTATGGGTATTCCAGCACATTTGATGTGCACTGTCCTGTTGCAGTCACTACATGTTAGGCTGGGTCCAATTTATTTTATTGATTCTTTTTACATGTGTGACATTTAGTGGGGTCTGGGTTTACTTGGACATCTCCTGACAGTATGAAGCATAGCAGAACAGAGAGTTAAGTTGTCGTCCTGTCTGTACTGGGTCTGTGTGGTGGTTGAATGACTAGTAGTCCGGTGGAGCTGCTGGATTTCAGACATTTTAGGTGTGCAATGGTTTTCCAGATAGGACTGTAAATGTAGTGGGTTGTGGCAGAGTTGGTATGTTGTCTGGGTTTGGTGATGACATTGTAGTTCTACTTGTAGTTGTTTTGAAAGAGGTCAAGTTGAAAGCTCCCAGATTCGGAATCGTTGAAAAGTCTAAAGGTGATTTGCAAACATGCAATAATGAACATTGTATATTTAAAATGCATCTTGAATTAATATGATGCATGAACCTTGCCATGGTTCTGCTTTGCGTTGTGATGGATATAAAATACATGTGTGTATGTTGAACCAGTTCACACTGGTTCATGAATAAAACTGAAACTGAGCTAATACGATATTTGGCAGATACTTCCCTGTGTGCAGTCTATGCACTCACTTATTGGTACATATTTTATTGTGTATTGCGTTTACTGTTTATTTCAGGTTGATTTCTGATAGTTTATAAATACAACTAGTAATGTTAATAATATACGTTTCACTTTGTGTCTCTGGGAGAGTGCACCGATTTAGATTAGTTAATTTGGGGGTGGTTTGGGTTTCGTGCGCTTTATACCTGTTGTTTATTAGTTCACCATCTTGTTTTGTAGGTTTTAGGCTGGTTGTTAGGGAAGCTAATTTGTCAGAAACTTGGATTAGGTATGTCAGATACTACAACCATGGGATTATATTCCGATGTAGTCATACAGACCAATCACTTTGTTCAGAAGAGCGGCCTTGAACTCGGTAATGTTGGCCAGCCGTGGCTTAAGAATGTCTTCCCATATGTTCGCGGCTGCTCCGCTCAGAGAAGATGATATTGAACTGAAAGAAGAAATTTGTTGAAATACAGAACAAAGGTACACATTGTATATTTGCTTATCTGTTTGTTTAGGTGTTTGCTTGTCCTCTTTATGTATGTTTATCTGTCTACCTATGGATGTATACTTTTCTATCTATATTCGTATAGCTTTCTATCTGCATCCTGGCATACGCTCACGTATGCCAGGAAGCAGGCACATAATATATGCCTAGGCGTATTTTTTTCTTTCCGTGTTGCCGTGTTTTTAAGAGTGATGTTGCATTTGTAAACGACTGTTTTGACTGATTGTACTAAGAACTCATAATTTTGTGTCCTGTTTTGTGTTTTATAAGAAGATGGACATAGCATATTATATGTCACTAGATTTCACACATCTACATTCACCATGATACACTATGTCGTTGTTCATGAATTTGCGTGTTGAAAATGAATAATGTTCATTTCAAAATATTCCCACCTGAGGGCACCACTGTACACTATGGCGAGGACCAATCCACAGAAACCTTTAGCATCGGAAAATGCTGCTCTCACAAAGTGCGGTAAGAGCTGTAAAGATAGACCATATTTAAATGTTTAGTCGTATATTACTATGTGAGGGATGGTCGCACAAGTTCGTAAAGTCCCAAAATATATTTACATTACGTAGAGGTTCGTTTGTTTGTCACCATGTATCAATTACTACAGTGACGTCACTGGTGGGTGTGGAGGTGATTTGAACCAATGCTAAACACATAAAATTTTGGATTTGCGAACTTATGAAACCAACCCTAAGTAAACGCTACATTTTGTCTGATAACACGGATGTGTCCAGTTATGTAAGGACATGATCATCACATAAATGAACTCTATCTACAATCTGGAATCATAATATCGTTGTCGCGATAGATTCATAAATAGGTAGTTGAGTCACAGCTTATGTTTGCTTCGGTATACATAGTGAAATTAAACACACATTACAATAAAAATAGTAGTATAATAATAAGCACAACGTGATATTATTATCACTGAGGTATCGTGACCGGGAGTACAACGTACCTCATTTCCGGTGGCGATCTCGTGATTTGCGAGAGGGTCGCAGCCAATGACTGTGTAGTAAGCAAACACCACGAATCCCATGACAGCAAGTATGGTCACGGTTATGAAGAATGCTGGGATAACCAACAAAATTGTCCTATGGAGGAAACAGATTCAGCGGGCAATTTATTGCATTAATTAAGCTTGTACACATCAAATGTATTGTAAATATTCACCACCTTATAAATAGCCACATTCTTCTACTGCGTCATGAGACTACATCAACCACGCATGTCCTTATGTGTTTTTAATTAACGCCTGCCCCCATGTTGTAAAGGTTAATGTCTTATATAGCGCAGTATCAGTCCTGAGGACTGCTCAAAGCGTTTCTGGCAGAACTGTTCAATCGAACACCATCTCGACTTCGCTGGGAAACACTAAAATACGTTGCCATTAAAGCGCGAAGACTATTCGTACACAAATATCCAGCACTGTCTAAGCCCATTATTATTCCACGTTTTATTATGATATTAGGACTTTACTTCTGCGGATCTGCCTCCTATTTTATTGTATTACTATATTAATCTTTAATATTTGTCACCACCTTTTCAACTGTTTGCAGGTGACAATTTAATGTTCTAGGCCTACTACCATGGTTCCATCCTGTTATCAAGCATATAATTATATTTTATTTCTCCCTCGTCAATTAATACGGTTTATTTGATAATTGTGTGCAAACATATAGTGTGAAAAGATGTATGCGCAGTCTTTCAATTAAAGGAGTAAACATGTTAGTTAAAACCATCGAGAGTTTAATTTGAATATTTGATTGGGTAACATACGAAAGAGTGAGGTGGAGCTGTGTTTTCCCAGTTTTACTCAATGTGACTTAACCTAGTCCACATTTAAAATCAAATTGAATCACACATTTGCAGAAACGATCTAGCGTGTTATTGATTTGTTTCACTAAACGTATCTAAAACAAGGCAATCATCGAAATTAATTGACACCGATAAAACAATATTTGTGTATATAATATAATATTACGAAGACATATTTGTAATGTTGATAAAATGTATTTTGACATTATTACAATAGAATTATTTTTATTTACTACGAAATTATATAAACATACGATAATAGAATCTCATGCGGCAACAGTTTATATATAAGTTATTCTTTGAATAAATAGAAAAGTTTACTATATAAGAGAATAATGCGTTACTAATTTTTAGTGTTTGATTTAGGGATCCATTTGAACTAACCCGTCTGCTTAAATAATTATTTAAATGTGTTTTACTCAAATGTTGTGTCGATTCACCAATGAACATTGTCATGTTTAACTATTGAAAAGATTCAACAGAACTGCTAGTCATTTCTTAAGAGAAACGTTGATAACATTTTATGTTACGCACTGACAGCACTCGTAATGAAACTGGATCCTCGTAATTTGTCGCGCCTGACGACGTAATAACTTACATGATGAAATTTGGTATCCAGTCTAACTGTATTCGTCTTTTTCGGGTATTATTCATTAACAAGCACCATCTACTCACTTGCGGGATTCTCGCATAGTGGACGTGGAACAGTACCGCTGCACAGAGAATTGCGACACTCCGTAAAAGGAGACGAAGAATGGGGCTGCACCAAACAGTAACTCCCAAATCGTCAAACGAACCCTCGGATCAGGATCTACTCTGTAGAGGCCAAAGGATGATATCACTCTTTGGTTGTAAATAAAAACTAGCCTAGAGTTTTCAAGTTGTGACATCTCAAAATCAGCCTTAGTAGTGGAAATGTTTACATTCACTCCATTTATTTAAACATTATTACCAGATATAATTACCCGTTCGTCGCTATTCCCTAATATTGACAAGGGCATGAGTGTATGTTCGACGACTAATTGTAATACAGTACTGCACATTCTACATTCACATACTTTGTATGAGTTTGACTTAAGTCTAAGGTTCCATTGTATAGCATGTTATTGTTTTCCTCGTTGTCCTTATACTTATTCTTCTCATTTCTTATTCTCGTTCTCCACTCACTTCCCAATCAAACATCTTCGTTAGCGGTTCACGACAATTCGTTCAACGTGTCCATCACACGGCATCTCATTCATCACCAGCCCTTTCTTGAAACTTTCTTTCGTAACAACCTCTTCTCTCAGTTCCTCAATTCTTCGCTTGTATGTTTTTTTTCTGCCGCAGTTCTTCACACCCATTTGTTTTTCTACATGTTTTTTGTTGTTGTTGTTTGATAGTTGTTGCTACGTTCTCTAGGCAATATATTATAGATACACTGATATCACAAATGAACTAAACCGAGATTAACTTCTTCCATCATCCCTTCCACGTTCATTCACCATTCATCCACGCATTCACACAGCTTCTACTTTCCTGCGAAAGTCCATATGCGAGGTATAATTATTTTATAACGATGTCACATTGCTTCACTTTCATCCCTTTCAGCTGTGTATCCAGCTCTCTTTTCTGCTACCCGACCCATCGTATTTCCGTCTCCATGGTACGCATCCATTGCAATTAATTTAATGAATAGAACCGAACTATCACAGTTCAACACAATATGCAACGAATATTGCAACGTTCTCTTCGATAATAGTTAAAACTGTTTATTTCAACACAAATTATATTGCCAATATAAATGTTATCACGACATATGATGCACATACAAATGTAAAGTTAAACTGAACTTCGTGTAGTCGACCTACTAATTGATCAATAGGTCCAAACAGACTGCTATACACGTAACACTTAACGGAAAAATGGAAATATTACAGACATCACTTACGGGAACCAGAAAATCCGGCCGCCTTCATTGGCAAGAGGGTAGATATTGCCAAATCCGCCAATTTTGATACTGCCCTATAATATGTACGTGTATATTATACACAGTATATATATAGTTTATGTAGTGTATTGTAAGTTATATCATAATACTAGTATACATCTGTAGGCTAAATCATGAACATGGAAGCGCCAAGAGTCATCAACAGAGCAGGGGTGCGCTGAAGATTTAGGGTGGAAATGCAATTTCAAACAAATAAGTCTTCAACAAATAAGTCTTCAATTGTGTTTACAAAAAGTAGCTGTAGTTTCAGTTGATTTTAGATCACGGGAGTTCATTCCAGGTGTTGGGTTCATTCCAGGTGTTGGGTGCATCTACTGTAAAAACTCGCAAGCCAATAATAACTTTAGTTTTAGGAACGAAACGTTGTTTGGAACAGATGATCTGAAATTCCTGGGGATGGTAACAAATTCAGATGACTAACCAAACAGGATGGCCGTTGTATAGAAAGGTCATGATATGCAATGGTGTTTATCTTAAGCGTGATTCAATAATACTATATATATATATATATATATACATATAATGTACATATTATTATGAGTATACACACGCACACATAAGTCAAACGTTTTTGATATAGATGGTGACATGTTCCTGGACTACGTTTTAAGAGCAACACATATTTTATCTTGGTATACCGAACAAGCAAAAAACGTTACATACATTGACGATGATGGCTAGTAAGCCTCCAAACATGAAGACAAATTGGAAGACATCCGTCCAAATCACAGCCCGCATGCCGCCCTAGCATGAATAATACAAGATGTATGTGAACAGTGAAGTGATTTAAACCTAAACAATTCAGATCGGATCAGCTGCATATTATATCGCTTTACATACAACTAAGTAAGATGTCAAATAATTTATTTATACCATGGAAATAACCATATTTTTACAAGCATATACACAAGAAAATACGCCTGCCACGGTCGCGCACATGCATGCATGCGAACACACGCAAATAAACACACACATACACACACGCAAAGACACACACACAGACATAAATACACACACACACACACACACACACACACACACACACACACACACACACACACACACACACACACACACACACACACACACACACACACACACACACAACCATCATAACTACCAAAAACACTACTACAACATCTAACACCATCCACCACGACAAGTAACTTACCACCGCTGTATAGCAAACACACACAACACCCATGATAGGAGCCGTGACGGAGAGCGGCAGTCCAGACACTGGTAGAACGGGAACAACATGGACGATGTCATCGAATACAGTAAACCTCGGACATAACGAACTCGTTTTTAAAGAAATATTGCTTATAATGAATACATTAATTGGTCGCGGTTTTTTTATTCAATGTCTGGTGAATGTTTGTTCGTATAAAGAATTGTCGGATACATCGAACAATTATGTCGGTCCCAATGGCCACAAATCCACTGAATTATCAGTGAAATAAATAAAATGCAGGTCTGGAACCACATTTTTTTATTTTATATTGAATACAACGGAATAAAGTATGTTTCTCACAACATAGATAGATCACACGATTATAGGCTTCGTATTAATTGATTTCAAGCATGTTTCTATTGATATTACCGGTTTGGTGATTAATTTAAGAAATAATGAAGTTTGGATAGAGCGAATAAATTTGCAACTCCCGAGGAATGTATGTGTTAACACAAGTAAGTTGTATATATAAATGACAACGTTGATAGATCACACCCAGTCTAAGGCAGCAGTGCCGGGCAACACATATTAGCAATTATTAATTATTATTCATCTTATAGACTGGTAACAAAGTTCATAAAATTATTGTGAATAATTTGGTAATCAAATTATGCATTATATAATCACTTTTCTTTTCAAATTCGCATAAAATTAAGGCTTGTCCACTGGAAATGTTGTACGAGATTCGTTGTAGCAATGTAAAACTAGTCAACGGGCTTTCGTTGATTTCGTTTTAGTACGATGTCTGTCAATTATGATAATTATCATTGATAACATGAACATCCTACAGGACTTGATTACGAATACCTTCCGTAAAAAACTAAACACGTATTTATTTGAAATTGCATTCCCACCCTAACCTTCGGCGGTCCCTTGCTCTAATAACGACTCTTGCTTGACCCTGTTAACGATTTTGCCCAATGATTTTTGTATGTTGCGCCTCTGAGCTCAGATTACTGGGGATTTAGGCGCTATAAAAGTTTGTCATTATTATTGTTATTATAGTATTGGCCATAAAAACTCGTGTGTTGTAATTGCAAAACAAACGAAGGATGAACGAAGAACTAACCGTAATCCAGAGCAATGGACGGAGCATACATAGCCATTCCCATGTACATTATCTAAAACAAAAAACATTGACAAAGCAACCATTTTATTGGAATGATGTCGAAAAATAAGAGTATATTAATTATTATTCAATGATGAACGACCAGGACTCACCCGTAAGCGCAAATTTACACATCGTGGATCGGTGTATGTACATGTATTTAATATAACATAGAATAGTCAATTACTAAAATAATGGTTTACATTTTAAAACTGGGAGTACCAACATAAACTGCATTGCACAAAAACACTTCACGATACATTAAGACATAGCTAGGACATATTTCCTATCACAATGGAATACATTTAGCTGCATGAACTTAGTTCATGTTTAATAAAAACACGATTATTTAAAGATAATATAAAACAAAACTACAAGTGCAAACAAGCGAAAATAATTAATATTCTCGTAGTCAATTGTACTTTATTGTGAATTTTAAGGGAGACACCTGTTGGTCTAGACGAATCTGTCAGATGTTTTGTCATCAAAGTTGTTATCGGTCGCAGAGTAACACCACAGACAAAAGATGGCGCCACTGACCACTAAACACAAGGTTACAAATGTTTTCGTCGACGGAACTCTACTCTAAAGCTTAATCCTGAAATGTTTGTTCCAGGAGATGTCGAGGACACCGTGCAGATACACCAGGTGATCAGCTTCTCAACTAGGGCTGCGTGCGCGTGTGTGTGCGTGCGTATGCGTGTGCGTGCGTAAGTACATGTGTGCGCGTGCGTAAGTGCATGCATGCGTATGTGCGTCTGTGTGCCGTTTCTCTCACATTATGTATCTGTTTCGCAGGATGTTCAACAAGGATTCTTGTTTATGGCTGAATTATCAGTGCCGATTATACGAAGAGTTATTGTTGGTCATGCCAGCTATGTACTCACCGTAGAAAAGATTCCTAAGCTTGAGGCAAATATTCTAACCGCTCTTGATCGAAATCGCAATTCGAAATACTGAAAGAAACCATGTTACCGTTTGTATTATCCATTTGCCAAAACCTATGCTTAAGTGCAAAAATAAGTGTTCAAATGTCTTCGTAGCAAACGTTTCATTTACCCAACTATGTGTGTATACAGTGTGCACGTATTAAGTACGTATGCATGTTTGATTTATCAAAAAGTATATAAATTCTTAGACATATTATAAACTACTGAAACACAAAATCTACTTACATACACACGATTGCGTGGAAATAAATATTTATTAACGTTGGAAAATGTATAGAATTAAAAATATTCTCAGGAAGCTCAGTCATCAATCTGATACCAACCCATGTTCCAAAAACTAAGTTTAACATACGTAACCGTGCTTTCCCTGTTGCTACGCCTAAAATATGGAATGAATTCTCCATCACGTTACTTTAAACTCATCTGGATTTGTAGCAAATTCCGTAAAAACCGAACACACGTTTGTTCGAAAATGCATTGCAAACCAAAATGTCTGGGCGGTCCCTTGTTCTAATAGCGACTTTTGCTCGTCCATGTTTATGACATATACTGCCGTTCTTTGTTTGTTGCGTCTCTTACCCCAGCTTCATGGAGATATAGGCACTGTAAAAGTATACCAGTGTTACAACTATGAAATAATATAATTGTAAACAAATCAAACGATTACCTCAAACACGCTGGTCAGTTTCAATGGGTAAAACCACGGAACAAACAGTCGCTCTATGATAACCATAGCAATCGTTGGGCTAATCATATACATTGTCCAAAACGCGATGCCATATGTATACATCTCGGAAACTACACCTAAGACTAAAATGGCCGACTGGAACGACACCACCAATGAAATAACCGTCGGGATCACATTCAACTTCCGGTTGGCCAAGAGGAACTCCGTCGTCGTCTTCTGGCGTCCTCCTGTGCATCCGTGGTAGACGCCGATACCAAGCGAGACGAGGAGTAGTGCGACAAATATCACGTAGTCGAGCCAGTGCATAGACGCCATGTCTCTGTGCAATTGTAAACCCAGTTAGGTAAGTTCAAATTATAATCATAATTATAAGTAAAACAAGACATTAACATAATTTGTTATATTTTATATACACTTTTATATTGTTAGGGATTATAAATTCGTGAACGGCATCAGTGTTGACGAAAAACGTTTGACATGTTTTGATGGAGTTCAGAAAGTCTGTTTTCATGGATAGATGATAAACATGTGCTCATATGTGGAAGTAGACAGAGTATCTACAATTATACAACGGCTGGGGATACAGCAGCAAAATGACATCAAGGCAGAAGTAACCGGCGAGTTCTCGCGAGAGCTTCATATACCACACCTAAATAAGAAGACGTTCACAAACATATTCTTGACATAGGATTCTCAGAAGAAGTCAGCCGTGTAATATCTGGGAAATATACATGGAAAACACTTGCTACTGATGATCAGACCTGCACACATATCAATATGTGTGCAGATCTGTCAGTGAGTTGGGCCGGATGACACGACGTAGACGTATGCCATTTCGACGAAACTGATTTTGTGGATATTGTGACACGGTTTTTGCGTGTTTATTGATTCTTCGCTGGTTTGTTAATGCCTGACCCAAACACTATACAGTAAAGATAAAGAAAGATTCATTCTTATATAGTGCAATATCCAGTCGTTATCGTTAAGACTGCTCAAAGCGCTTTTCACTTCACTCCCCCGCAGATTTGTTCAATCTAAAAACACCATCTCGACTTCTCTGGGAAGCATTCATCCACACTGCAGTTAATGCACGGATACTATTCGTACAGTATGTATCTATATGCGGCAACAAAACTTTGTTTTCAACACCGTACACGTAGCTACAGTGACACAACTCTCCAACCACTCTGACTGCCAGAGGATAACCCTAGTCCAGGCTACCGTTGTCAACAACTCGTTATGTAAGGTGCACCAGGATGACCTCCTATCAGATCTTTCGAAAAAGTGGCAGGCGTCTCGTTTCAGCTATGGATAATATGCAACCACATAGTTCTGATGTCGACGCCACATCTACGATTTCATGTCAACTTCATACACTTGTTCGTTAGAATGCACAAAGTGCCAATGAATACTGTGAAATTAATGTAGCTGAGGTACATAAATCTTTGAGATTATACGAAATAACTGCAAGAGATTCGTTACTGCAGTCGGGCTGGTCCTAGCAGCAATTGCAAGCTGCGAAGTATTAATTAGTGTTGTGTTGCGAGACTTGCATGTTTACAAAAGGTAGGATGTGAAAAAACACCACCGGGTAATAACATTCTCGTTTGTACTTCGTTCCACTTGCCTTCTTCGTTGGCCTTGAATGTTGGAATCAACCATCCAACATTGATAAGCAATTCCAAAAAATCCCCATAATCAGGGCTTACCCGTTCACCCTCACCAGCCAGAGGTGTTATTTTAATTGACACACACCAAAATATTTGACGTCAAGAGGGTAATTGACGGGCCGGGTAATCTCGTGCCGAATACCATATCCAGTATCATTCAAAATGCAGACATACGTCAATTAAACACAGCGAGACGCGAATAATGAAATTTTATTTGAAACAAAACCCAATAGACACACCTTGACTGCGCAGGAGCTAATGCCAACTAGGAGAAGAAAACATGTACTGGTTATGACGTCTCTAAATATAAAACAAATATTTGTTTGCTGCGGTCTTTGTGACCTTTCGTGACGCTCGGAAAATTGAAGTATTGACTTAAATCAGCGGTTGTTAACCTTATTGTTGCGATCAAATTCCGGGCGTTGAACTTATTTGGCTACCCGTGTCTTCTAGCAGTTAACTACGTGGGTTAAATAATACTAAAATATATATGCCGTGTGATATTATTTCAAATTCGTGCAGTAGTTGACATTTGTCTCACATGTATCTAGTACGGGAAATAATGGAAGGTTCGGACAATTGCTTGACATTAGCAACTCTTGGCGACCCACTCAAAATGGCTTGGCGACCCAATTTGGCATACTTAAACTCAAAGACAATGTAAGTATAATTGCGAACAACTTGAATAAAGTTAGCATAAGCATATCACGAACAACTTGAAAAAGGGAAATTAGAAGTAAGAACGCTTTCACGAGTCCCATCGAGAACAATATTTAATCTATAAATTACCTGCGGGTGCTATATAACTATCACATAAAGACAAGCGCTTTAGACGATATTATACTATACTATTTATAAAAGCTATTTCAAAACCGTCTTCGAAGCAAATGACGGTTACTGGATTGTTATCGGGTATAATTGCCTAATTACATAGAAACCAATACACACAGGCGACATTATTCCAATAATAAATTTGGTAGCAAAGCAAGAACAGCATAACGGTACATGGATTCGGTCATTTAAATAAAAACATATATATATACAATGTATATACACATATACACACACATACATATATACATACATGCATACGTACATACACACATATATGCCCACATACACGCACACACGCACACACACATACATACTGCATGCTACAATACGAGAATGTGGAACAGTAATTGATCAACTAACCGAACTAATACAATGGTGGCTCCAAGAGCCTAACATAGGTATGTGGTGTGTATGGCAGCACCATTGCCTGGAGGTAAGCAATACACCAATAAAATGTATACACCGTTCAAAGTGCGACATTACCTTGTTGAAATGCAAGACGTGAATATGTCGGTTGTGATCGACCGAGAGGGCAGGCATGTACTGATGCAGGTGGCGCCACCTTACGATACCACTACGGTTGCCATCACCACTGGATGTAATCGATGAAGGCATGCCAACATACATGCCTAGAGCAGGAAATAAAGTAGTATTGTTTGTTTTAATGGTACAGTAAAATAAACGTGTATCCTGTGGCCAAATATTCACTTCAATTTGTTGTACAGGTTCATGGTAACAACAATGCTAACCCTGTATGGTCGTGAATTTAACCCTTTATCCAAATTAAAAATATAGTTTTCCTATTAATAGTCCTCCTGGTCATCATGAGCCATTTGCATTTCTCTGCTGACGAAGTGTTTTTTATGGGGAGGTGTAATATTTTGGCTAGAAAATCAATACTTGCACACATAGAGAAATACAAATTGCTTTAAAATGACCAGATAAAAAGCCAGTAGGTGGCACATTAACAAAAACTATTTAATATGGATGAAGGGTAACAATGTTATATTACTGTGTATTTATTAAGTGTGAAAATAAAATCAACACCTGAAAACAGAGATCTGACAAATAGCTCGAAACAACCAAGAGTAATGTCGGTAGGTTGAACAAAAGCGAAACGTCCAATTTATTTACAAGATCTCGTCGTTTTTCTCGCTCTATACCACGTTCGAAGTCTTTGCATTGGCTTCCTGTACGATATCGTATAATATTTAAGATCTGTACTATTACATAACGGTCGACCTCCTCATTTTGATGTGAGATACTTCCTTCAGAACAGTCTAAGGCTCTGCGCATATCCGTGTTGCATTGTGTTAAACCTAGCCGCTGATTTAAGGATATAAACAGTGTGTGTGTGTGTGTGTGTGTGTGTGTTTGCGTGTGCGTGTGTGTGTGCGTTTGTGTGTGTGTGCGTGTGTTGTGTGAATGACTGAGCGTGCGTGCGTGCGTGCGTGCGTGCAGATAGAGAAGAAGAGAATGCGAAGGAGAGGGAAACATAAATAGAGGGAGAGAGAGAGATGGAGACGAAGGCAGAGGACAGCAGTTCCTCATTCTTTCTGCAAATAATGCGTACAACGGACTTACAGGGTCATGGGACTCGTGGTTTAGGTTACGTTGATATGTGGTTCGCAGGCGTCAGTGGGAGTGGGCGGCAACGTCCGATGATACCCAGAAACTGTTATCGACCCCAAATTCACAAACAGGTGTGCAACAAACCCAAGAAGTCCACCAGCAACGACTCCCGTATATCCAGATTTTTTCAAAGTCGATGGGGAAATGATTAGCGACAAATGCATCATTGTAAACATATATACACGGTTTTTTTACTAATGCTGGTCCAACTCTAGCCTCTAAAACAACTACCAATGGAGGTAAATCATATAAATATTACCTGTATAACCCGACATTTCACACCTTTAGCTTTAACCCAATTAACATGGAAACTACTGTTAATATAATTGATCGTTTACCTCCAAAATCAAGTTGTGGAAACGACGGTATTTCAACACCATTACTAAAATTAATTTTAAAAAATTATATCAGCAATGCAGTCACTCAAATTAGTATTCAATCAATAATATATGGTATATTTCCAGACAAATTAAAAATTGCAAAAGTCATACCCCTTTTAAAAAAGGTGATATTTCTGAATTTAACAATTATCGTCCTATTTCTATCCTGCCAGTGATTTCATTTTTTTGGAAAGGGTTATGTTTGATCAAATCCACGATTACTTCCATTCCAAAGCGGTATATTAAAATAACCAATATGGGTTTAGAAAGAAACATTCTACTGAGCTTGCGACACTCGAAATCATAGACAGAATTATACAAGAACTTGAAAAATCGGTTACTCCAATAAATACATACCTTGATTTTTCAAAAGCATTTGACACAATTGATTACAATATATTGATACATAAGTTAAATTACTATGGATTAAATAACAAGGCTCTGGAATTTTGTACGAGTTATTTACAAAATCGTAAGCAGTACGTAGAAATTGAAAATTTTAAGTCTAAGGAAATAGTCATCAACATTGGTGTCCCTCAAGGTTAAATTTTAGGGACATTCTAATTCACTATATATATATATATATAAATGACATAGCACGTTCTAGTGACCTTTTTAAATTTATAACGTATGCTTACGACACCACCCTTACTAGAACACTAAACACATTTAACGATTCAGAAGGCCAAACAAATGCGAAGTGAAAATATTAACAAAGAACTCACAAAGATTAGCAATTTGTTGAAAGCCAACAAACTGTCACTAAATGCCAAAAAGAGTAAATTTATTATTTTTCATATGCCTCAAAAGAAAGTAGAATACCCTGTATTACAAATAGATGGGGCATACATTGAATGTGTAAATGATTTCAATTTTTTAGGCATCACAATAAATAACCATTTAAACTGGCAGAGTCATACAAACAAAAGAGCAAATAAATTATCTAAAACAATAGACATACTAAATAAAATTAAACACTTTACCACCTAATACATTATGTATTATGTACAATGCTCTTATTCTCCTTCATATTAATTATGGCATACTTTTATGGGGTCATCAGGCACATCGATTTTTTTTTAAATTACAGAAAAAAAACAATACGGATGATATCCTTAAGTAAATACAATGCACACACAAGTCCTATTTTTAAAAGACTTCGTTGTTAAAGTTGGATGATATTTATACAATCCAACAATTAAAAGTTTACTATAAATTAATTAACAATCTTTTATCCTACTACTTCAATGTTTTCCAAGCACACACATCTATGATATTCATCAGCACTGCACACGTGAAAGAAATAATATGTATATATCCAGATTCAAAAATGAATTTGCGAAAAAAATTGCATTAGACACAACATATTAGAGACAGTTAACAATACATCAAGTATTATCATTAATAAAATTTACACCCACAGTCTATATGGTTTTTCAACATACACAAAAAAACGTTTTTACTTTAAATTATGAATCCACTTGTCGTATCCATAATTGCTTTATTTGTAATTCGTAATACGTAATAGATTGTATACCTAAGTATCCACGTGTACGTCAATGTGTACACGAGTACATATAATCAGTTCTTGTATTATGTATGCATGTTGATACATTGAATAATCATCAACTATAAAACAAGTCATATGCTATTCTGATTTGTGTCATGTAAATTGTATTGTTGTTTATATTTATGGGGTGGCTCCAGTGCTAGCGATATTATATGTCTTCATGGAAGTCTCCCGACCTTATCTATTACTTGCGTTATTTGTTGTATATGCATCGTATTTATAGGTCAAATAAACTCATTCTGGGTTCCGAGTTCCGAGTTCCATCACCGCAAACAATGTCTCACAAGGCCACGCGCACACATTTCTGTACGATTTATGATGGACCATTCATCGAACAACGACGATGCAGAAAGTACGTTGACGATTATTGGGTTCGAGTCTGCTTTGTTTGATCAAACGTTGCTTGTATGAAACACATATTATGAATATGTAATGGGTTCACAATAATCATCTATACGATTCTGGTGCAAAACAAGATTCAAGTAAGTTGCTAGTAACTCTAACAGTTTACGGACGCCAGCCATTGTAAAACAGCATAATATGAATACCTTTGCTTCGATTTTGCGGAACAGGCCAGAATGTACATGCCAAACAAAGGACTTCCGATTGCACTGAGCAGCTTCACACACACCTAAAGTTGATTAAATAACAGTACAACAGATCAACAGTAGCTGAGTGTCACCCAGCATGTGAGGGTTTTCGGATATATAATACATTGCTACTACCCGGAACTCAGAATCAATTTATTTGACCAGTTTTGACATGTAATGTGTCGAACAATTTAAACAATAGGTAAATTCGGGGTGACTCCCCTTAAGACATACAATGGGAACCGCTCCACAAATGTAAATAACAAAATAATTAACATCACGTGATCAGCATATTAAATTATTTATTTTAACGGCTAATAACAATTCAACATACATTCACATATATACATATACGCATATACACTGTATATTATGTTTATATTTCTAGCATCGTAATTGTGTATCTGTAGGTCTACTAAACATATACAATATCATGAAGACACTATATTTAAAAATACATTTATAAGTACTCATGTACATGCTGACACAGACGTCTACATAAATACACACATTGCAATATGTGTTTTACCATACATATAAATTACTACGGTTGTATCAGTATGTGGGCGAAAATTAGTTCTTCTGAACACCTATGTACGATGGTTACACATTTGTGTCTGCACTAATACTAATTAAAATAACAAAAAGGTTATTTCCGGTTAGGTATTTTATCACAATTAAAGTGCAAGTTATGAACAATGTTCCAATACCTTACCCTTCTATGACGAAATTGATTTTTTTACCAAATAGACTGTTTTATGACGTGACCTCCAACATATTGTCCTTTTTACAGCTAAAAGGAAATTACCGTTTTATGCAACCCTCGTCCCTATTAACCATAAAAATGCTTTGACCTTACTAATCTCATTTTACAGCACGATTGTTCTAATTGTTCTAGTTGTTTCCAGCGCTCGGCAACGTTCTATTAACTGACTAGCCTGTATTATTGTGGTTACAATGTAATGGTGTTATGAGGTCTCATTGAACTAGTCAGCCTTTTTCAGAACATTATCGTCAAACCGACCTTTAATGGCACTGAGAGTGGTCACTGCCAGGGTGCTTGTCGTCCTCAGTGGTTTTCTTTTACGTCCCAAATTGAGACGGGACCGACATTAACGTAATTTCCGAGTCACGAGGGATGCACAGATATTGAGAGCCAGCTTATTACAATAAATATCATGCCTGCCCGGTCCTGGTTTCGAACTCAGAATGCTGGCATGCCATGCGGATGTGTTAACCACTATACAAGCCAATGTGTGCTTTTGACAACGGGATGTAAGTTTTTGGCTTACTCTTTTATGTAAAATTTGCCAATTTTGCCGTGGAGTTTCGGCCCCAAGAGTTTGTGGTATTGAAGAATCTTTTGCCATTTTTCATAAGAACAAGAACAAGAAGTTTATTTTGACCCCAAAATATAACACAATAATAACACAATAAACATGTCAGGTATATGCATTACCACAAATAAAATAAATATGCATATATATGTTATACACTATTTCTTAAAGGCAGAAATAATAAGTGATTAAAGCAAAAAAATATACCTTTTCTTTTAAGACACACAAGGGGTGAGTGGCTCCAACTAAGACATGCTGTCGCTATCATGGGAGGCACGGTAGTTATAACCAATTATTATAACTTTTTTCTTTCCTTTTTAACGTATGTTGTCCTTTATATCTTACATATCGGCTGATATATATTCAAATATGTACATATATTTAAATAGTAGTTTTAGTCCATTTGTAACAATTTGCATCATTGATTTTGGAGACATGAATAACAATTTGTAAGTGTGCATGTATTTTTGTATTTTTTCAGGAAAATATTTTTAGCATAGACTGCAAAGCGTCACAGGCTATGCGTATATATCTTTATTTTCACAATTTCAGGAGTATTGTTTATAGTGTGGGGCAAGTTATATTTAAGACATTGTTTTGGAAATTCATGTTTAGTTTTGACGGTAAGTATATTTTTAGATTTCCGAGTTCGTATTAATGCAAAGTTCAACATCTCCTCATTTCCGTTGGTGATCTCGTGATTTGCAAAAGAGTCGCAGCCAATGACGGTGTAGTAAGGAAGCACGACGAATCCCATCACAGCAATTATGGGCATGCTCATGAAGAGGACTGGCATGACCAACAAAACTGTCCTAAGATGAAAAACAGATTCACCAGGCAATTTATTGCATTAATTAAACTGCTAAACATAAAAATAAATTGTAAACACCCACAACCTGGTAAATGTCCATATTTTTTCTACAATGTCATGAGACGACATCAGTCACACGTCCATATGTGTTTTGACCTAACGTCTGCCATCACCACTAGTAACCCCAGTTCTATCACGATTACTTCACTTCTGCGGATCTGTCCCCGTGTTGTTTACCATGTTCACATTTCAGTTATGCTCGCCGTAATCGTGTATGTAAGCATGACCCATAAAACTGTCCTACAATGGAAAGCATTTTCAGCAGCTATTTACAACGTCAGTGCGGCTTACATAAACTGAAACAAATTATCAGAAGCAGTGATCAGGTCATAAATACCCACGTCAGTAGTATGCTCGCGATTTTGGAGGGGTAGTTTGAGGAGTTTAAGCGATATTCGGGAGGTTTCGAAAGCCTCCCCCCTGAGCAAAGTGAGTAGTCACGTGACCTGCGCCACCTAGCGGAAAGAAGTGTACCTAAGCGCCCGTAGTGCCACCTAGCGACTCGGTCTTTAAAACATGTGATGTATGTATGTATGTATGAAGAATTAGTACTAAGGGAATAACTATTAAAACTCACAGTTTGAAAGTTGATTAGGTTGTTAATGATAACGAGGAGTGTAGAGAGGTATTAGTTGTGTATGAATGCACGTGTATGTGAGGGGTGTGTATGAATGTGCGTGTATGAAAGAACTAACGAAACACAAGAGTATACGAGTGCACACGTATTTTATTTACGAATGATACAAGCATATAATATGAAACCGTGTTTTATTAAGCGAAGTACTTGTGGGTGAGTGAACACCACGACAGAGGTCGTGAGCTTAGGGGTCAATACAACCACGCCAGTGGCTCGTGGGATGACGATGATGGTACGACTTACGGGTGAGTGAACACCGCGTCAGAGGTCGTGAGCTTACGGGTGTGTGACCACCGCTCCGTAGGCTCGATTCGTTAATGACGATGATGATGATATCTGTTCGTAAATGAAACACGGTTATTGCAGTTGTTTAAGCCAATCGAATACGCGGCAATCGTTTGCTACCAGATCAGTCAAAACGTTAGACACGGGACTCTGCAGTCTCTTAGTATTATGAGTCCACGTTACACAATGTTTATTCAAGAAACGTCGAAACTCGACGTGTCGTGGCGGCAAGCCGTAAGAGCAGAAGTATTCACCGCAACCGTTGGTATCTACGTAGATAGCTATCCAATGTTCTCCGGGTTTACCCGTGTCATGCGTGTTACACACGAAGGCGACGGGGTAAGCGTCTATCTGGAGTTCGAGGAGTACGTCTTTGGGTACGATCCCGCGCATGACGACACGGGCGTGCGTATCGCGGGTGAGTAGACGGACGAGCTGCATGGTTTCCATCAGTTGTCGTAGATGACGTTACGATTCCTGTCGATCTCCAGCACCTTCTCGAACTCGGCGTAGGCGACGACGTTCACAGTGGTTGTCAGTGCGTCGCGGAAATGAATCTCGACGCGCAAGTTGCCCTTTTGTACCAGATGGAAGCAGCAGTCGTCGCACGCATCAGGGGTGAGGTCCACGCCGAAGAAGGTGTAGCCGTGTCGGAAGTCGTAGCGAGTCAAGCCGTTCCCTTCGTCCTGCCACGCCTTACCCGTCGAGGTGAACAGGTTATGGTAGCATCTGACAAAGAGGTTGTTGTCGAAGTCGGGCTGGAAAGGTTTGGCGGGTATCTGTCGTCCGTCGACGTACACGGCGAAGAAGTTGATGTGGTTGTTTTTAGCGTGAAAGGGATTTTTGGCGTAGCATCCGTTGTAGGCGTCGTTATCGATGCAGCATATCACAAGACGTTTCGGAATAGTACCAAGAAAGAGGTTCTCGCGCGTGTACGAATGGGTACCTGTGGGAATAGAGTAGACCTTGCATTCGACAGGTCGCAGCGGATACTTGGCGGTGGCCTTTTCGAGGGCTTTGATGTGTGCCATCTGCACACTCGGGTTCAGGGTGACTTTCTTGACGAACAGTGTAGCGTTGACGATCTGTATCTTGTAGGCGGGGTTGGCTCCACCAGCAATGAGTGCGAACGCATCCTTGCTGCGTACGAAACGCATCTTGAGTTCGACACCGTTGATGAGGAGTTAATCCTGAAGCAAGAGGTCGACGTGGACACGACCTATCATGTCGACCACACGACTCTGGGCGATCATGTGGCATCTGGCAACGAACCCCGCGTTGGCTGTCGGATCGGCACCATCAATGACGACGGCGTCCATACGACCGGCCGTGTCCTTGTACCACATCTGACTCGTCAGTTGCGTCTCCTTGGCATCGTCACCGTAACTGAGCAGTGTCTCTATGTAGGCACGGTACGGATACGTGTTGGTCGAAGGAGTCACGAGCGTTCCGTTCAGGTAGAAATCGACCTGTCCGAACAGCGAATGGAGCCAGTTATTCACGGGAGCGACGGGGTCGGCGGGGTCGAGATCACTTCCGTCGGCACGCGTCACCTTCGCCCGAACGTGTAGTTTCGTGTCGGCGAGATCCAAGTAATCGTCTCCCGAACCGGGTACGACGAATTCGATCGGTCCACCTGAGTCGAGCGAGGACACCGGCTGGTGATGGACCGTGTGACTGTCGATGATGGCGGTCTGAGTCAGAGGTACGGTGAAGAGATCGAGTTCGCTCTTGAGTCCCTCACACGATAGTTTATGAACGAACGCCATCGTCGAATATATCGGGTTCACGACGTACCTTCGGTTTCTGCTGTTTCCTCCGACGTCTCGCTGGTGTACTGACTCGTTTCGCAGGGTGTGTGCGTCTTATACGCTTACGGGGTCGCACGCCAGGGGTCAAGAGATCACTCATCATATCTCTACCGGCAGTGGTGACGCGACGTTTGGCGGCCGTTCTGATGTTCTGTCCCGACAGGACGTCGTCGGCTATGTGTGCGCCGGTCGACAGAGCTCTCTTTCCCAACGCCACGGCTCCTCTCTTGACGAGTGGCATGACGCTACGCAGTAGACTTCCGAATAGACTTCCCAGGCCGTGTCCCCGTTGGTGTCGGGCACCCACGAAATAAGGAATCGCACCTCCCGCTTGACGATCGTAGTAGTCGGTGTAATTCATCTTTCTCTCTCTCTCTCTAGAACAGTGCCGTCCGTTGCCGTTGGAAATGAAGTGTCACCGTCACCTTACCAACCTCGAATGGCACGCGATTTCCGGTGTCGTCTCTTATATCTATCTCGATCGTGCCAAATTCTTTGTAGAGCACGGGTACGTAGTGAATCTTATCGAAGGTCTTCGATACGATGTCGCCATGGCGACCGCTCACTGGGATGATGCGCAGCAGCGGCACGAGACTATCACCAACAACTCGTGGTTCCACGACATCCGTATAGATGTAGAGTGAGTCGAGCCCTCGTTCCATGGTGATCACGGTGTTGCCTTCCGTGATCAATACCTTGAACTCGGGTGCATTGGGATCCTTCGGGAGATACTCCAGCGTAGTGGTACGAAAGCCGAGAACGGCAGTCAGTATAGCAGCACGGAAGACGGTATTCGGTGCCATGTGCACCGATACCTTATGCGTAATGATGTTGTAGCTCAGTTTCACTCGTCCCTCTCCCACCACACGACGTAGAGAGGCGTTAATGGAGAGGATCAGTGACCACGGATCTTTATAGTATCCGGTTCCGATTCGGACAGTCTTCGTGTGCAGGGACCGTGGGTGCTCTTCGTCTATCGGTAGTGTCACAGCGAACCCCGCGTCATCGTCTACGATGTTGTACCAACTGTGTGGATACTGTACCTCCACCAGACCGCATTCCCATTGTCCCCGTAGTAGGATACGTTTCGGTAGCGTCGTGATGTAGTGGGTCAGCGTGTTGGCGGGGTGCGTGTGCATGGAAGCATTGCTGGGCAACGTGAGATAGAAATCACTCGGTTCCATGTTGTTGTTGTTTCAACGTCGGACTGGGTAGCAGGTAACCCAACGAACTGCTCAACAGGGCCGTCCACAGAGTCGGATCGTGGTGGCCAAACGTCAGGTTGTAGATGCTGACCAAGATGACCGTGTACAAGACGACGACCTGACACAGAAAGACGATCTCCTCTTTGGGACACGCGGTACCGAATATGTGCCACGGAGTCCTCTCTTTCTTTAGTGGTGGTGGCGGTAGAGTGTCGACGTCGTCTTCTTCTTCTTCTTCTTCTTCGTCACTAACAGTGATGCGTGATGTTGTCTCGTCTGTCATACGTGGACGACTGACATCGTAACGGACGCACAATTAGTCTTTATAGTCCGACGAGACCCTTGGCATCGATCCAGCTGTTGAACTTCGAAGGATATCCGACCCATTTCACCAACACCTCCCGTCGACTGCCTACCTTGCGGCGCTGTACTATCGATTCCACACGGTACAGTTTATCGACCGGAACCGTCACCTTCTGTATCTCCGGTTCGTAGAAGGTACCGTCCAGTATCTCGCCGAGATCGTCCGTTAGTCGATAGACGGGTGGATCGGACGGATGGACTTCGCGTATCGTGAATAGTTCCTCTGTCCAATTTATCGTGTAACCTTTATCGAACCGTCTCTTAGCCTTGCTGATACGTACGCGATCCCCCACGTGGTACTTGGGTACACCCTTACCGTGATGGCCACCGTACAGACGCTGCCACACCTCTTCCTGATTAGTCGCATCCACCTGTGACGGAGACATCCCGATACTGCGGTGAGGTGTGTCGTTGTACGTGCGCACCAGATCCGGAAGGATATCGATGTACCGCCACGCTTCTTTGTGTGTCAGGTATCGCCACATACGTGACATTAGTGTGCGATTGAAGCGTTCCACGATGCTCGCCTTGATCTCTGCGTTGAAGGTGGAGAAGTGGTGGATACCGTATCTGTCCAATACACCCCGAACGCTACGGTTATAGAATTCCAGACCTCTATCGGTCTGCAACGACAGTGGTTGAATGTCGGTAAAGAGACCGTTCAGTGCCTTCGATACAGACGTCGCCGACATGTTCTTCAGTGGAACGCATCGGGCGACTTTCGAGAAGACGTCGATCACCGTGAGCAGGAACGTTGTACCGTCGTTTTCTTTTTTCAGACTGGACACGTCAACGAGATCGGCCTGCCACTGTTGATTCCGTCCTCCGACGATCGTGCGCCGACGCTTGAAACGAACTCTGACCGGTTTATGTAGTGTATAGGCGTTCTGTTCCGATAGCCATTGTTCGACGATTTTTCTCGGTACGCGTGGTATGGCGGTTCGTCGCAAAGACGCGATTCCTCCGTAACTACCCACCTTGGCGGGGTTGAAGTAGACGTCCTCCAGCTGTTTACGACGGCGCCCCATGATGACGTACGTATGATATAATCGATGGTAATCCCGCACACGATGGGGAGTCCGCTGTAAGCAACACCGGTAAACAGACGTGTTAGACTGTCCCGTAGATCACACATTATGTCGGTGAATCGAGATGATGCGTCTCTTTTATTCGAGACGTTCCCATGTCTTACTAGTCGACGCCGGTGGGGTAGGTAGAGTAGACGGGCTCATTCGAGATCGTCTCCGCGAGAGGGGTGTCCACTGCAGCGTTCGACGCGCTCTACTGAGCGATCGTGTGGCCGCCGCTTCTATGGTACGCTTCCTTTGTTCCTGTCGAATAGCCAGTCTCCTGGCCTCGTTACCCACCAACTCCATGGGTAGATTCATGTCACCGAGTTGATGCACAAACACCTCCCACCCCGTTGGAGAACCGATGGTCTTGCGATGACGCAACAAATCGTTCACGAGGTCCACCACGTTACTTCCGGGTACCGCTACGCCTTTGTTCATGAGCTCTCCGCGCGCATTCCACGCGACGTCTCGTTTCAGACGTTCCATCAGTCGTCTGGCTTTGGCCTGGAGGCGTTTGGGAACACTGTCGATGACTTCCGCTTCCACCCCCACCTCCGGTGGGGTCGGATCCGTATTAGTTCCCGCCACCACCGCCGCTGCCGTGACCACCGGGGACGTGTCCTTGTTGACCGTTGTCACGCGTATCGGTTCGCGCGTGCGTCGATCGGACAACGCGTTGTAGCGTTGCAACACTTGATTATACATGACGACCTTGTCACCGTCGGTGAGATCTTGTCTGTCGAGTATGACTTTCATCTCGTCGTCGAGTACCTGTACTTTGCGTCCTAGGGTATCCGTCGGTGCTGGTGCGCGTAGACTGTCCAACAGTCGTGGATCTACCAAGGCCATCTTCCGTACGTGTTCCATCGTTGTCTACTTGAGTAGCACCTGTTTTAGCAAGGGTAGCAAGACCGCACCTGCCAAAGGTGCCAGCAGTGCCGACAGGAAACCACCGGTCTGTCCTCTTCCGCCCTGGTTGTTACCCCGTAGCAAGATGCGACGTCTCCTCGCTGCAGGTGCGTCTCTCTGTGCCAAAGCACGTAGGTTTGTTTTGTACACGTTCAGAGCACGTCTCTGCGCGTCGGTCAAGGGCAAGTTCTTCTTCAATATGTTGTAGGCACACTCGGCTAGTGCACACAACAGATCGGCGTCGGCGTTTCTGATGATGGCTCGTCTCAATTTCGTGCTCTTGTATCTGTTTAGCGTCTGTATGCAGAGGATGTGTTTCTTCACGAGTTCGGACATGCTGTTGTCTTCACGAGCATGCTGCGACTGAAGGAACGAGGTGCTACGCGGACGTCTTATACCTTGGGTTGGTACACGTACTGGACACTGTCGTCCGGAAGGACACCCGTGCGCAGACGCATATCGTCGAGCGTGCCCTGTTTCAGATCGACGAGGAGATAACCGTACGGGAGTGACGTGGCGTCTCGGAACGCTTCCTGCACAAACTTCAGGCGACCCGGATACATATGTCGTGCCAAGTGTCCGATCTGTGACGCGTCACGAGGATTCTTGAAGATCACCATGTAGTGTGCGTTCAGACTGATCGTACGACTCTCCTTGTTCTTTAGAAACAGGTTCTGCACGAGATACAGTACGGACGTGTTCTGGTGATGACTCTTTTTTGTGAACAAGGTCGTGACCCGTTCGTCCGTTTCTGCCATCAGATCATCGATGACCACGAGGTTACGTGTCGATGCGTCGAACGCACCGCTCGGTAAGCCTTCCTCGAATCGTACCAGGTCGTTGTCAACGTAGGCACTCTGCCATACACCGTAACACCACGTGATCTTCTCTGGAGGCGGATCGATCATCGTTGTGGCGTGACGTAGCAGACGCATCACGAACGTGGTCTTACCGCATCCCGTCGGGCCCGCAACGATACAGGTGAAGGGGTGTTTCCATCGCGTGTCCATCTAGTAGTCACCGGTGGTGTTCGACAATGTCGCGTTGACCACTGTGCTGTTAGTTGCGACGACGACACCTCCACCACACCAACGAAGGAAGGGATCGCGGAACAAGACGTACAAGACGTACAGATACAGACCGAGTATTCCCACTAGTGTTACAGCTACAAGCGTTCCCGTCCGTGACATGCTACGTTATGACTATCGATTGTGTGGCATCTGACTAAATAGTGTTATCTTTTTTTTTGTTTTCGTGTGTCTCCGCCTACTAACCGCATGACAGCTAGAGGCGCCTATAACCCCAACTGACGTAGGGGCGCATTTCCTCATCGTGTCAGCAGTGGTTCGGCATTACACGTCCACCGGCCCCGTGGTGATTCCGTCTTCGTTGACCACGCGCTTGGCATAGAAGTAGGTCAACGCCGCACGTTCCTGGATGTACGTCAGCACGGACGAGTGATTGACCCGGAACCCGCGGTTCTTCCCACTTCCACTGCAACGATTGGTCAACACGTCCAGGAACGACTGCTTGTCAATGGTGTTGAGTCGTTTGTTCAGACCTTTGGTGCTGTATTTATCGATCGTACCCGAACAATAGTAGGTCTTGCTACACAGACCCAGGAAACAGTCACCGGACCATTCGACCTTGAAGAGTCCCGGTGTTCTCTTGTCGTACGCCTTGCGCTCCTTGCAACACGTCTCGGTACCGTTCCACGGACGATCGGCCAGGCGACAGCGCACGTAGTCGTTCTGATGATCGTCGCAACATTCGGACGGTAGCCATTCGGAGCGATGACGATAGTAGTGGTCGCGTAGTGCCGGGGTCACGAGGTCGTCGACGGACTCACCGGCCAGAGCCAAATAGGCACTGTCCGTATCGGTTTCGCAGTACTCGAACAGTGGACGATCCACGTACCTGATCATGAAGTCGTAGTAGAACTCCAACATACGCAGTTTGGCCCACTGCAACACGAAGAATCCCACGTGTGTGGGCAGTGCGTATTTGACGGTGCGTTTGTGCATTTCGATCTCGTATGCATCGGCAGCGACGACGTCGAGTTGACGGAAGCGACGATTGTTGATCGCGGTCGATGCACTCTTCTCCGTGCAGTAGGTGACCTCGCGGTGCTTATCGACGTTGGTGATAAATTTCCCGTAGGATGAATTGCCCATAAGTTTGTTGGTATCCGCGATCATGGCCTTGTCGGGATGGGCGTCTCCTTCGCGACGTGCGGTGGACACCGCCTCGCCGAATCGTCGGAAGCAGGCGACCGGTGTGTACTCGATGACCTGGTAGACGTGCGTCACCTCGAGACCGTGCGCGAGGTACCATCGCAAGAGTGGTGTAGCGAGCAAGATCTTATCCCCTCGATAACTCCCGACGAGCATGCGTCGCGGAGTTGTCATGATGTTGTGTTCTTCGGCGTAGCGACGCATGAACGGTCCGAGGTCATCACGGGTCAGGTGAATGTTCTTGAAAATGGGCTGCATCTCGGCAAAGTGTGAGCGCAGGTTCTCCGGTACACGTATGTCGCACTGAATCATACCGAACACGCTACCGTTGCACACACCTGTCAGGATCTGTTGTGACGTCATTTTCCATCGCGCGTGTCGACGACGTTGGCGAACGTCCAGAAACTTTTGTACGCACGGATCGCGTCTCGTGACCTTCCACTCGCATTCCCACAATTCGACGACCCTCACAAAGTGTCGAAGATAGACTGTGTTCTTTCGTGTTTCGGCGAGTAGTTGCGTCATGGGTTTCCCACTGACCTCGTTGAACTCGCGTCCAGTGCACGGACACCCGTGGTAGAAGCATCCGTGAAACTGATAGGCCGTCTTCGTTTCACTGCACCAACCGTCTACCAACAGTTTACCGATGCGCTTCTCTCGACCGTTGGTCTGATGACGTATGGCTAGTCCCGTGCGTTCGGACTCCCACGTAAGCCATTCGACAGCCATCTGACCTGTGGGCTGTGCCACTTCGGGTCGGAACTCCTTCTCTTCCCGTCGCCGCGTGTACCATCCAGTCGGCATCTCTTGTGATATCGACCACAGATACAATGCATTCGCATCGTAGCCCACAATGGACTGACACGTTCGAGCCGCATCACCGTAGTCGTTACGACGTATCTTCGTGATCCCCTTCTCGTGATGTCTGGTGAAGATGAGTGACGGCCCTCCGACGATGTTCTCTCTGATGAGCTGGTGGACGTCCTTGTTCGTCTCGTTGAAGAGCGTAAAGAACGTCCTCTCCGGTACGTAGGTGAACAGGTAGGACAAGGTCAAACCAGGTATACTGATCCCTTGTTTGAACATGTCGAGACCTCGGTGTTGATAGAAGTCGAACTGTTTGGCGATGGCCTCCAAGAACGGCACGACGTCTCTGTTGTTATACCAGACGAGAAAGTCTCGCAAAGTCTCCATGTTGTTGTCTCGCCACACCTTCCGACATCGTGTGTAGTCGTCGTCGGATATACCTTCGTTCTTCAGACAACTGAAGAAGGCCTCTTTGGGAGGTAGAACGGTGTCGTCGAGTCTCTCCAAGCTGTCCATGTATTCGTACGGGAAGTGACCTTTCGAGACTGTACAACCGTACGCTTTCAGGTACTTGTCGTACGAGAATCCCGGGGCAATGTAATGAGTCATATCGAGGAATTTGAGGTTGTCCGTCGATAGACACATAAACGTGCTGCCACGTTTGATCACGTGAAACGTCTCCTCCTCCTCCTCCTTCTCCTCCTCCTCTCCGTCCTCTGTTGCTTTCTTTTCGGACAGGAAGTAGGGTACCAGGAACTGTTTGACAACGTTCAGATCGTACCTGCCCGAGTTGAAACCGATGACGGGCAACTGATGAAGCCAACCGTACAATTGACCCATGAGAGTTTTGTAGGGATTGGTCGGTTGTCGCTGTGACTCGTTGTCCCCCGCCTCCTCCACGGCGGACGCTTCCTGTTCGTTCCACTTTCTGATAGCCTCTGTGAGTTCGTGTAGGATGCCCTCGTACCTGTCTACGATGACTTCGTAGGCTGCTTCGCTCATGTTCTGAAGGATGGTCATCATGTCGGATACCAACTTGTTGCTGTCACCATCCGTGATGAGACATTGCACCTGTTCGAATCCGGGTACGTTACTCGCCAGGGACACACTCAACGGTACGTGACGAGCCACCCAATGGACCTTGGCACTGTCCGACGGAAGGTGCGATGTATCGAACCAGGACTCGAAGTCGAAGGTGGCTCGATACGGATAGTAGCGCAACCATTCGGCAACGTGAATGTTTTCGTCGTCCAATCGCTGGAAGACTGTCGGCGACGGATGGTAGACGCCACCGGAATAGATCTTTCGCACACCTCCCGTACACCCGCGTTCGTGTCGTTCTAGTTCGAATACGCGGCTCCATAGTGCATCGCCACACTTCCTACATCGGTACGAATGACAGTACATGTTCACGTCTTGTATGTAGGAAAAGTGTGTCTCGTGAAGATTGATGTACATCGTTTCAGGATAGTGACACAAGGAACGGCGTACGAGTTCAGCAGTCACCTTTCCACCTTCTTCCGGTTCGACGAGTGTGTAGACGCACACATTGGTCTCAAAGGTGGTCTCGACGCGATAGAGATCGTCCATCGTCACCCCGTCAAAGTCGTTCATTGCCACCCCGTCACGGTCGTATTTCGCGTAGAGTACCCGCACAGCGGGTTCCAGGTGGTATCGGTCGCATCCGCGATGCAGAGCCAGACATCGGAAGAGACACAGATTGTCGGTGTACTTTTTCTTGTTGACCGAGTCTCTTTCCAATCCGATGACGGCTTTGATTCGTTTGATGTACCTCGGCAGTGTGATGTCCACACATCCTATCGGATGATGTACGATGTGATTGACGAAGAAGGTAACATTCGTGACCACCTCACATATCCATTGACTGTCCGGACGCTGATTGATGACCCACTGCAGCACGTCTGTTTCTCGGATACGTTCCAGAAACGCATCAAAGTCTGCAGTGTTTGTGATCAGACACGGTTCGTCAAGGTAACGACCACAACAGTTACAGGACGAATGATAATACCTGTACCTGTTCGTGGTCTTGTTTCTTAACACAAACCCGTAACTAAGATTAATCTTAAACGCATGCGTCTGTTCGCGGAACATGCGTTTCAGTGACGGTTCTAGGACACTCGTGTCCGGTGTCGACACTCTGTAATTGTACCTGGATTGTACAGGTCCTCTAGCCGTGTGGGTTCGGATGGTCGACCAGTGATCTCGGACGACGTCTTGTAGTTCCCTCGATAGAGTATCGGCGAAGGGAAGTCGGGGTGGTGGTTGTATCGGGTCGTCGTCGTCGTCGTCGTCGTCGACAGCAACACTCACACGGGGTCGCTCTGTGCGTCTCGCACGTTTGCATAGAGGTGGGTCGTTCGCTTCCATACATACCGACTTCGCAACACTCACACGTGGTCGCTCTGTGCGTCTCGCTCGTTTGCGTAGGGGTGAGTCGTTCGTTTCCATACATACCGACTTCATATGACGTAACAGGTTGTCACGTCTCGTGTACTCACGTGCACATCTCTCACAACGATGCAGTGTAGCGCTAGATGGCGCCACTCGTGACGGCGATTTACTGTAGGCATGGTCGTCGTGTGTTGTTGATGATGAATGTGTTTGGTCTATATGACGTTGTATGTCGGCATGTGTATCGAGCACGAGACCGCAGTGGCGACACGTGTGCTGTTTCATCGTACCTACAACTGAAGGATGGGAGATCCTTGCACGTGTCTATATAACCTACACTGTGTGACGTCATAAGAGGTGTGTCTTGTATGAGTGGGCGTGTATGTATTCACCGATCACAACGAGCTATGAAGGTAACAAGAACAACAGACACCAGAATCCTGGATTACATATCATCTTTATTCATAACAATCAAAGCGAGTATATAAGGAAAGCTAAGCTAAGCACCTGCAGTAACAGACAAGCGGCGCCTATAACCCCAGCTATAGCGTAGGGGCGCATTTCCTCTTGTCGTCACTGCAGGCGCTTCTGGAGGCTATTGACTATGTATGAGACGTGGTCGTCGCGCACAACATTTCGTGCGATCTCCTCGCATATCGTGCGCACGGCCACGTCTAAACTGCATTTTTGTGTAGCGAAGAGTGTCCCCGCTAGGGACTCGATATTAAGTTCAAGGTGTCTGACACTGTTAAATGGGGCCGAGTAGGCCCACGGGATCGACGTGTCAGTTTTTGACCAAACAATATGGCCGTCGTATGCCAGGTCGAGCTTTGACGCGTCCCTTTGAAGTGACTCGTAGTCCGATGCGGTCATGGTGACGTCATAGTCATCATCATCATCATCATGGTCACATGTCAACTCCAGTGGTGCTTCGGCGGAAGTTGAAGGTGACATGTCCTCGCATGTCAACTCCAGTGGTGAGTTGTGTCGCTCGTGTAGCTGGGTGAGTAATGCCTGACGCAGCGGCATGGGGGTGTGGTGGCGGCGCCGTTTCTGTGGCGCCCACTCTATCGGATTCTGTGCATATGATTGCCGAATCAGCTCCAGCCCGCTAGAGGGAGCATCGGTGACCTGTTAGCAACACAACAACAACAACATTAGCAGGGTGTTTTTACATCCATCATTGGAATACCACGTGTACGCAGGATGGCTTGTACACGTGATACGATGTCACGTGACCACTCCGCTGCACGAACGATTGCATCGAGTGCTACTGCACACAGCTCGGTGTACCAGATCTGCCTGTCATCCCCTCCGTCGTCTTGTTCGTCCCAGGGCAGTGACTCCTTCGGTGTGAGTGGTTCGTCTTCCTTCGCATCCGACACGGTTATACCGCGGGCATGGAGACTCGCTTTCACCCGTACTATGACATTACGAGCAAACCACGGTGTGCGCGCTACGCATACCAGCTCGGATTCTACCATATGAAAGCTATTATATATACGTATGGGATCTACTTTGTACATGTCTTCGTGAACGTTCGCATAGTGACGACCGTCATCTATCATTTGGTCTGCACGCTTCTGAATGCCATTCACCTTCTCTACCGCTTCCTGTAATTCACTACGTCTCCTATCCTCGTCATGGTCAATATCAGTGGCCCAATCAGTATCAATATCACCATCATTAGCAATCTCCTCATCATCATCATCATCACTAGACCACGCACACGACCCCACATAGATGACACTTGCCTTATCATCATTATCGTCGCTGTCTTCGAACAGGCGACGTTTCACCCCTCGTACGCTAGGGGTTGTCCAAGGAGGAGGAGTCTACAACACACGACAGAAGCAAGTGTCAAATACATTCATTCATCGCTGGCAGGTGGCGCCACATCATTCATTCGACACTGTCAGGTGCTGCCTCTTCCGACTGGAATATTATTTCCAGTACGTCATTGTCAGGTGCCGCCACCTCCGACTGGAATATTTCCAGTAAGTCGCTGTCAGGAACCTTGTCCGACTGGATTATTTCCAGTGCAATCAAGGTGTAGTTACGATAGCCCTCCTTTGTCTCCTTTCTAATTGTCACCCTAGCCCGTTTGCCACGTAGGACATTCAGTGCCTCGTAGCGTTCTTGGCCGGGTTTAAGCGCCATATAGTCGCTTGCTGTCATTCCCCCCACGGCCCCCTGAACTATACGATCAAATCCTGTGGCCCACGCTTCATTCCCCTTGTGATCGGCAAAAAGTATACCCATAGCATACTTGTAAACGGGGTCACCCGACTGACGGCCGTGTACAGCACATGTACTGACGCAATGGCGGTTCCCCTTCGTCATTTCAAGACGAAGGACTTTCCGATTACATATACGGCACGCCGGGTAGCATACATATTTATCTGTCAGAGCACATGTTACTAGTGTCAGTGGACGAACAAATGCGTACGTTCCGTCACTTACTTGTTCGAGTTCTGAGAGCAGCATTTCCTCAGATTTGGTATTGGGCGTCGCCATCTTGTTGAGCAGTGAAGTCGAGAGCGGCAGAGCAGTGAAGTAGTCGAGAGCGGCAGCAGCGAGTCGGAGAGAGAATGTTTGTCCTGTTGGATTTACCCTGGGCTTATATACATAATCATCCCCTCCAGGCATCGATCACGTGTACCGTAAACAATGACATCACGCGCCCCTGGGTGTTCGCGTCTTATCAGGCGCGTGACTTTATCTCTCTCTCTCTCGTACTCTGTCACCGTGTGGCTGACTGTCTGTTTTTTGTGTAATGGCCGCCTTAGCACTGCCTAACGAAGTCTCTCACCTGCATAAGAATCACACCGAGTATATTCTTACCTGCTTCGTTACGCTTTGAACTCTTACCCCAATACCCTTCCGCACTGGGTACATTCTCAATAAGTCGTGCGTCACCTGTATCCAGCAAGCGTTGCCGTAGTTTAGAGGCGCGAAACTTCACGGCTACTATAGCGCGCATCACGGCTCGACGTTGTGATAACCATGTAGCAGTTCGATCCGGTGTCCACCGAATGTTTTTACTCCAGTATTTCGCCTGTATTCCACTGCGTGCAGTCTGAATCTTTCTCGCTGTGTTCTCATCGTGAAAATGTCTGGCTTTTTTAAACTGATAGGCTGCTTCTGCACAAGAAAAGTCTTCGCCCCATATGTGTATATTACATGGATGGAAATTAGATAGGAAGTGTCCAGCACCCCTGAATTGTATATCCAAGCTCTTGACCGCCATATGTTTCATCGCTGACCACTCACAGAGTTCTTTTCTCCCGTCTGTATTGTTAGCGTTCTGATAAGACGCATTGTCCTAGTCGCACTTCGAACATCATGCGCTTATGCGCTTATCGCAGGGGCCTATGACTGATATCGGTTTACTACAGTGAAATTTTCCATAACGTCACATGGCTGGCTACATACCCAGGCATCGGTCACGTGCCATCCCTAGATGATGATATCATACGTCCCTGGGTCTTCAGCTTTTCATACACCGGTATTTTTCCACGCTAGTATCGGTCACGTAACAACCCTAGATGATGATGTCATACGTCCCTGGGTCTTCAGCTTTTCATACACTGGTATTTTTCCATTGCTACAGTGTGTCTTACAAGTTGCCTTCCTATCTGCATGCATATGCTCTATCCTATATATACTAGCTCGTTTGTTACATTCTTCACATCATCTCATTCGCAACTATGTCGTCGATAGCTTGGGCCCAACTGCGCGCTGAATGGCGTGATCTCGAAATGTAAGTACTTTTATTATTATTATTATTAATATCATTCTTTGTTTCATTCCATAGATATCCTATACAACATACTATAATCATCACAGTGTTCTTCACATAAACTACCTGTGACGTCTCACCTCTATTATTCCTTATGCTTACGATCGTTATGTGTCACGGTTATCTATATTACCTTTCAGGTCTGGCGGTATCATCGATGCTGCTGACTGTATCACCGAAGCTGCTGCTGACTTATTATGGCGTGAACTCGAACTGTAAGTACTTTTATTCTCTGTTTCATTCGATAGATATCCTATACATATCATACTATAATCATCACAGTGTTCTTCACGTAAACTACCTGTGACGTCTCACCTCTATTATTCCTTATGCTTACGTTCTTTATGTGTCACGGTTATCTATATTACCTTTCAGGTCTGGCTGTATCACCGATGGTCCTGCTGCTACCTGGAGTCTGACAGGAAGTGTCAGTGACTCCAGCAGTATTGAGGATGATGAGGAGTGCACGTGAGTGTTCAATGATTACAACAATATTTTACTACCTTATTTATGTTTTCTCTTACCCCGTTGTCGTTTCGACTAGGTATGCGGTGTTTGATTACCGATTACGTCAGCAGACGTCTCCATTACGTATTGTATCATAGTCCGTTGATCTAGCTTGCCCTTTTATCGTATGTCGATTCCCTATGCGGTGTCTGGTTACATCACTGGCTTATCCCACCCGGCTGATATATATATATATATATATATATATATATATATATATATATATATATATATATATATATATCAAACATTTCATATATGTTTTCAGAGAGGAAGAGCACCGTGATAATCATTCATTCTTATTCTGCCACGTGCTACGTGAGCTCCTGGAGACACGACCTCCCTTTGATGCAGACCCTGTTCCTTCCCTGGTAGAGATCGAAGATTGGGATGCTGAGATCGAAGATTGGGATGCTGAGATCGACCGATAATTCTTGTATTCATTCGTTAATAAAATATGTGCACTCGTATACTCTTGTGTTTCGTTAGTTCTTTCACACACGCACATCCTCTCTCTCCTCTCATACACGTACATTCATACACAACTAATACCTCTCTACACTCCTCGTTATCATTAACAACCTAATCAACTTTCAAACTGTGGTTTTTACTAGTTATTCCCTTAGTACTAATTCTTCATACATACATACATACATCACATGTTTTATAGTCCGAGTATGTTTTAAAGTCCGAGTCGCTAGATAGCACTACGGACGCATAGCGCTAGATGGCACTACGGACGCTTAGGTACACTTCTTTCCGCTAGGAGGCGCAGGTCACGTGACTACTCACTTTGCTCAGGGGGGAGGCTCATTTTGCTCAGGGGGGAGGCTTTCGAAACCTCCCGAATATCGCTTAAACTCCTCAAACTACCCCTCCAAAATCGCGAGCATACTACTCACGTCATCGCAATTATTCCACGATGTTCAGGTTCATTCCAGCTGTCCGTCAGTTGTGAACTAATATGTGCCTCAGTATATGTTTTCTTATAGGCTCTATTCATGTGTGAGATTTTTTTCGTTCGTCACTATGCTATTAAAATATGACTGCCCACCATAGTGTTTGTTCGTTCGCTTGTGTATCCATTGCCATGCATGCTGTAAGCTCAATTCTCCTACAACTGCGAGGCCTCACTTCATTCTCTATGTTGTGATTTCTCTTCTGCCACAAACTATATTAGTTGTCATGACATATGTACACACGCAGTGTATGCACTCACGCATATACATACACTCCCACACACTGACAAACACGCACGCACGCACACATACACTCACACGGTGTAGTTTTTTAGGGTCACTCCTCGACAAAGTTGCAATGACCTTATTGGAAAGGTGGCCAGCTGAGAAGGGAAACGAGGGGAGATCGGGGCTAGTCCGCCACCGGGACAAGTCCGCCAACATCCGAATAGTCAGCGTCTTTGTAGACTATAGCCATTTCGGATACATGATTAAGTCACATTATCATCAAACTACCTGCTTCAAGAGATAACACTGCTGCGTCATTGAATTGCTGACCGCACAGTTAACAACTAGAAAACATATTTTGATAATAAAACGTTTTCTTTAATTAGTTTTGTTTCTATCTAATTTCACTACTCTCTTATGACATTGGACAGACATTCAGAGTACTGGGTTTATCACAGCTATTGTTTGAATCTTGCTGTGTTGTTATAGCTGGTGTTAAAGATGTGTAGTCACCACCAACAAATATATATATGTGTTGGGACATGTACGCCTACATTCCTTGTCCAAAAATCGGGTCAATAAATATGGTAAATAATCTAAATGTTTGCTCAATTTATTGTAGTCAGAGGTTTGGAATAGTGTTTATTAACATACATCATCTACTCACATGCGGGCGTCTTCATGGTAGACGTGGAATAGTATCGCTGCACAGTTGCTTGTGCTACTCCGTAAACAGATACGAAGAACAGAACGCCACCAAACAGGTGCTCCCAAAACGTCAAACGAACTCTCGGATCAGGGTCTAATCTGAAGAAACCACAGAGTTAGTGTGCTATTAGTTATCATAATTAAAATTGGTAATACTTTTCTTTTTTTCTCAAAATCAGAATGAACAGTGGTAATCACTCATTAATATATAACATAACAACATCGGCCTAAGAAATGTCTTGCTCCACAATTTTTTTTATTTTGCCTGGATGGATGTTCTACCTGGACAAATTTGCAACATAAGAAAGCATAATTTGTGTTTTACTTTCATCGTGTTTCATAATTTACATCCATCGTTCGATTGATGGAACTAAATTATAACAATTCATCCACGGTTCTAACATCAATACAAAATCGAATAATGTTTTAGACAATCTCATTTATAAAGGGAATAATAAACGGTTCACCAGGGCCAGTTAACAGTCACGAGTGATATAAAAGCTTATAACACTCGACGTCTGATCTTTTGGTAAACATGCAGTTCTTTTACCACAAAATTGCAGTTCAGTGTAACCGTTAGGGCCGGTCTCCCCATAAGCGGATCGAGGGGGGACTAGGTGGCACGTGCCTCCTAGACCTTTGGAATTTAGCGTGCCCGTAGACCTATTTCAATGGGCCCACGTGACTGTGTCCCCACAGACCCTTGGAACTGTGCCCCCGTTCAGGTTACATTAAGTTGACGACGCGGCGGCGAAACATTTTCAACAGCACCCCCTACGGTTTCCGATGCCACCAGTCGAGCTGAGACAGCGAAGAAGCTGAAGTTACGCGGCCCCATCTGGTTCGGCTGCCAGTGGAGGTTTTCTTCCCCTAGGCCAGCTCTCCAGCGTCCCCTGTCCTAGGCCATTTTCTCCAGTTGGTTCCAGGTGTACCCCCATCCTGCTGGTGTCTGCTTCAAGTTCTCGGCGCCAGGTGTTTCGTGGTCGACCTCTTTTCCTCTTTCCCTTGAGGTTCCAGAACAGCGCATGCTTTGCGATGTTTGTATCTGGTTTCTGGAGTGCGTGCCCGATCCATCCCCATCTTCTTTTCCTAATTTCCTTTTCCACAGGAAGTTGACTGGTCATCTGCCATGGATCCACATTCCGGATATATGTTGGCCAATGAATCCGAAGTATTCTTCTCAGGCAGTTGTTGGTGAAGGTCTGAAGCCTTTGTTGTCCTCCAAGTCTCGGACCCATAAAGTAGGACATATTTGACATTGGATTTCAAGAGCCTGACCTTAGTGTGGGGTGCAATGGATTTGGTATTCCAGATGTTCATGAGTTGTAAGAAGGCTGTTCTGGCTTTGCCAATTCTTGCTCTGATGTGTGCATCTGTTCCTCCCTGTTTGTCGGTGATGCAAGGTAGGTAAATGTTTCCACTTCCTTGTAGTATGATTACTTCTCTGTTGGTGGCGTTGATGCGGAGGGTTTTTGTTTTCCCTTTATGTATGTTGAAGCCTATATGCGAAGATGTGCTTGCCAGCGCATTTGTCTTGTTGTCTATGTTGGTAGTTGTTATAGAGTAAGGCTATGTCATCTGCGAAGTCCAGGTCGTCCATTTTCTTCCACGGCGTCAACTGAATGTCATTTCTTCTCTGTTCCGTAGAAGTCTTCATGACCCAGTCAATGGCCAGGAGGAAGAGGAACGGCGACAACAGGCATCCTTGCCGTACATGAAGGACAGCTCACCCGGACCTGGAAGGTCCGGGTGAGCTGTCCTCCATGGAGTGAGCTACCCTCCATGGAGAACACTGCTGGTCATTCCGGAATTTGGAAGGTATTTGATCTTGCCTACCAAGCAAGATCAAATACCTTCCAAATTCCGCCAACTTTGATGCATCCCTAAAATATGTTGTATATCATGTATATGCGGGTTTGTGATTCGATTCCCTCCCTCCCTCCCTGTACTAAAACTAATAAATAAAACTGGTGCGTGCACAAGACAGCAATCACGATATTTAGATACGCAGACATGACGAACGAGCATGGCGAATACAAGAAAAACAACTACACTGTATACATGCATTAACAACAATGGTAAGTAAGCCTCCAAACATGACGGTACATTGGAAGACATCCGTCCAAATCACAGCTCGCATGCCGCCCTAGAAAACACGATGCGAGATGGATGTGAAGTGGTTTCGTTCTAATGACGTCTACAAAAGAAACATGTAAATAATATATAAATATATATATATATAATAATGTTTCGCATGGACCCTTTATTTCAATGATCAGACGAAGTGATTCAATCAACAATGCAGTAAATGTAAAATTTCACTGTAATAGTACTGTCTTCTGGTTTGGTCACTTTGTATGGACTATAAACAGGTTAAATATATTAATTGGTTGAAAACTACATTCTAAGTGTCACAAGATTGCACCGTTGCAAATAACTTTTAAGGAATTTTCCAATGACTGGGTGGTACAGACACCCACTCCCACGCCAGTAACCGGGGCCTCTACTTATCCTAGCAGGTCCAGGTACGCATCACTTGGATTATGATCCCGGGCTCCTATATAAATTAGGCTAAATATATGTAGAGCCTACTTGATGTTAAGCTGTACACATTGAAAAGTGGTGAAACATGGTCTCGAGAGTCAGACATCTAGAAATAAACTGCGACGGGCAATGACCCTGATTTTCGATGGGACTTAAGCGAAGACGCATACTTAAAGACGTGTTTTCGCGAGACGATACTATCGCGTGCCATACTTCAGTTCTACCCAACATCCAGGCGGTGCTTCTGCCGAAAAAGACCCAGCAGGCCCACACGACGACGCTAGGCTTCGCAGCAGAAACAAACACCATATGAATTGAAGCGCCTAACAGGCAGCATGCCAAATTGTTCTCTGGAAATGATCGTATTTTTTAATGGATTTACGCTGCACCGAGGATCACAAATACCATTGTTTTTTCGTGAAACTACAGTGATTCTCACGGTACACTTTTTATACGTCAGTAGTAATGTAGGTGGTCTAGCGTCGAGGGTTTGCGCGGTCGGGAGGAAATCCCATGTTAAGAGATAGGGATTTTCCCCCAGTAAACGACCGGGTTAAAGATAGGGATTTTTAACATGGGAGAGATAGGAATTTTGCAGAAATTTTCCACCAGTCGACGGCCGGGTTAAAGATAGGGATTTTTAACATGGGAAAGGTAGGGATTCCCCCAAAACTTGTAAACGACAGCCTCTCGTTTACAAGTTTCCACAAGGGTTCCACCGAAAATGGTTTTCGAGATGTCGAATTTGGTTTTCGAGATTCGGCCGGGTTAAAAGCCTATCTATTTTTCCGAAAATGGTTTTCGAGATTCGGCCGGGTTAAAAGCCTATCTATTTTTCCGAAAATGGTTTTCGAGATTTGGCTGAACGGATTTCCCTTCAATGTCGACGGCCGGATTAAAGATAGGGATTTTTAACATGGGAGAGATAGGGATTTTTTTTTTCTTTTTTTTTCTTTCATGTGTTTATTCATATTATTGTACATATATTTACAGTATAAAAGTTGCATCAATAATTGAATAAACTAAACGTGGAAAATATACTGTGTACAATCACCTGGTTTTACACGGTTGTTGCCAGTTTGAAATGGACATATACTAGGCAATCGGGGTTGCAAACCATATAATTCGCCTGTTATATATACAGTTAATATATGAGAAATAGCGTTAATTTTTAAAACAAATCTCGACACAGTATATATTTATCCTTTACCTGCAGTGGTAGGCGGACTTGCAGGAGTTGACATCCCCATCTATCCTTACAATAATGAAAATAATATTGAATGGTGTAGCTTACGGGCTTTTTACGGCCGCGCCAGTGGCAGAGTGGAGAACCGGTGTGGTTAGACCCCCTTCAGGGGTCCACCCAAACCAGCCCAAACACAATGACTTGAGATGAAGTTGAAAATAACATGAAATGTTGTAGCTTACGGGCTTTTTACGGCCGCGCCAGTGGCAGAGTGAAGGACCGGTGTGGTGAGACCCCCTTCAGGGGTCCACCCAAACCAGCCCAAACACAATGACTTGAGATGAAGTTGAAAATAACATGAAATGTTATAGCTTACGGGCTTTTTACGGCCTCTCCAGTGGCAGAGTGAAGGACCGGTGGGGGGGACCCCCTTCAGGGGTCTACCCACACCAGCCCTAACACAATGACATGAGATGTGTGAATTATAACTGATCATACAGGTTCAAAGATATATCATACCATGTCAAGAATTATAATTTAGGTATATAAGTATTCATCAGCTTATGCATACCTGAGCAAATGCGCTCATGCATACACATTAGACATACTTATATACATTACAGAACATATTCCTGTAGAGTAAAGAATATCGAAATTAATATTTTCAAAAGTCATTGCCCTAAATGGCCTCAGAACAACAGGCTAATTATGTAGTGTCTACATCACCCTTTTGCAACACCTTTATCCAGTGTGGAAATGTACTAAGTAATAACAGACCAGCCGTTAAGAAAACAATCATAATAATGTCTGTTTGACAGGTCATTATGTCAACATTGAATTAATGCTTCTCTTCGTGGATAAGCATATACCATTTACTTGTCCTTTGTATAATGTAATGAGGTGTCAAATAATCGTGAATTTAAATAATATTCATGTACACATAACTCCATATACTTGTATTTAAGTGTACGTTATAGACACTGTCTGCTTTGACTGTTCTGATCAGACAGTACTGTTCGCTGATGCGGTAATAACACTCCAAGTCGCGAGTATGTCTTGGCCGCGGTGAATAACATTTTGTCCTGGCCGATTAGAGGCGACTTCGGTCACTGGCGTTGTACAAGTATTCTTGTACGAATGCACATGTATAATGTATAAATACATACATCAATATATAATGTAATAGAGTATCCAATGTCTAATTAATGTTCACTATATGCGCACACGTCAGTATAAAGTGTCAATCACAGTGTATTTAAATAGTGTTCATTATATGTGCATCTGATATCTTATACAGTGTATGTTGTCGACTCTGCGTTGACAGTTCCGGTTAGACGATACTGCTCACTGACGCGGAACGAGAGAGAGAGAGTGACCGCAATGAATGTCTTATTGTCCGGGCCGAGTGGTCACTGGCTTCTCATGCTCTTCCAGTAGTTACGAGTTTTCCAAGGTGCGAATGACTGGTCTCGGATTACGCTTAGACAGCCCTTGTTGTTGACTGGTGTTTTCTGGCTGTACACGTGTTTGTGGTGGTCTGAAACACTTTAACAAACATTTATTTATCATGTTCTACGTCAGTTTGTGTGGACTCTTCTAAGCGACGGCCAGAGAGAATCTTTTGGAGTCGTCCTGACTTCATGGAGTAACGGCCTGTCGCTCCGACTGGACCTTCCAGACGTAAACAATCGCACTGACTTTCAAGGTGGGTGCAGACGTAACATTAATTGAATTGTATTGCTTTCCACACGAGCAACAGCTTCATTTCGACACCAGTATTTCGAAAACATTTCTTTGTCAAATCTTTTAAAATCTGCCTTAATGCGTAAAGAGAGCGTTCTAATAAATAGCGCTTTAATACTTAACGTTGTTACTTTCAGAAATTCATGCTTCGACTGATTACGTTTTGTCCAAATAATTTTTTTTAATAGATTAATCATATACATTAATAATTCATTAAAATGTGTTACAGAGTGTGTTTTGAATTTATTAAATAATATCGCATTAAGATAAATATGTACTTGACATCCTGTCAGTTCTAACAAGACTGACGCAACGAAGGTCCACAAACCACTGAGCACGGGGCATTCGTAAAATAAATGAGTTAAAGTTTCTGTTTTTTGTTTACACAAATAACATTTTAATATTTTTGTAATGTTATACTTATACAATATACTTTGAATTAGTAAAATTTGGTGAGCAATACGCCAGGCAAGATCTCTGTACTTTGGGTCTATAAACTTGCAATGAACCCACTTCCATACTTCCGAGAAATTAATTGTCGGGTGTATACCAAGTATACGCGGTGGTTTTAGTCGTGTTTCTACGATATTCTGATATATAAATTTTGTTTTAACGGTTTGACGGGACATAAAATTTGGAACAAGTTTCTCGAATTGGCGAAAACAAAATAATGCAATTTGATAATAAGCTGGTATATTTTCTGAATGTGGAATAGTAAGTGATGCGAAGGATGATACATATTTTCTCAAATGTAACCCTATCCAATAAACAGCTAAGTATTTCCACTTTGCTTTATTTCCTTTAATTAATTGTAAGACTTGCATAATCCGAAAAGATTCTATTTTACTTTTAATGTCTACCACATTCAGACCTCCATGTTGATAGTCATTAAGGAGGGTTTCTCTCTTAATAGCTTCCGGCTTATTATTCCAGAGAAACTTAAAGAGAAGTTTATTTAGTTTGGCAAGAATACATTTCGGCATTGAAATCAGACTACCGACATACCATATAGAGCTGCAGAGGACTACATTTAAAATTGTGCTTTTCCCTTTTAAAGACAAGTCCCTTCTGCTATATAAGTTAACACACTTTTCAAATTTGGAAATTACCTTATCCCAGGTCTTTATATTGCCTGCTTTATTTCCCAAATATATACCGTAAAATTTATTACACTCGCTTGTCCAATTTAGGCCAACCGGTTGGTCTAATCGACCTCTCCATCTACCTAGCCACATTCCAAACGTTTTCTGTTTATTTAATAATGCCCCGGAAGCCAGCTCAAATAATTCAACCAAAATTAATATCTTTCTAACCGACTTTAAATCTGTAATAAAAATATTTGTATCATCAGCATACTGACTTATTTTACAGTCTTCTTGTGCACCCGGCAAAGGGATCCCTCTAATCGTCTGATCCATTCGGATTTTGTGAGCAAACGGCTCCATGCAAAGAACATATAAAAGTGGAGACAAACTACAACCTTGTCTCACACTACATTTTACTGGAAACTCTCTACTCACAAAACCATTTACAAGAACACTGGAATATATGTCTGTATATAACAGTTTTACCAGGGATATAAATTGAGGACCAAATCCAAAGCTGTATAAAACTTTAAATAAATATGCATGTGACACTCTGTCAAAAGCCTTCGACTGGTCCAGAGAAATAATTGCGGCTGGCATATTCTTATGATTGACATATTCAATTAAATTCCTAATTAGATGTACATTATCTTGAATCGTACGACCTGGTACTGAACATGTTTGATCCGGATGTACAATTTCTTCCAATACTGTTCTTAATCTTAATGAAAGTACTTTAGACAATATTTTATAGTCGCAATTTAATAGAGAAATAGGGCGCCAATTTGATAATATGTCTGCATTATCTTTATCTTTACAAATTAATGTTATTAAGCATTGTCTTTGAGTCTGTGGAAGTGTCCCTTCTAACCAAACACGATTAATTAGTTTTACGAAAGCTTTACCTATATAAGGAAAGGCAAAGTTATAAAATTCTTTCGTTAGACCATCTGGACCAGGGGATTTATTATTTTCCATTTCTTTCAGTGCCCGCTTACATTCTTCTAGCATGATATCACCTTCACAGTGTTTTGAACTTTCTGAGCTTAATGTAGGAATATCTTGCAGAAAATATTGATCTAACGAACTATCAACTTGTTTTTTGCTATACAGCGTTTCATAGAATTTGCTGCATTCTTCTTTAATTCCGCTGTTTGTTTTGATCGATTCACCTTTATCGTTCTTAAGAATTTTGATATATTTATCAGAAGCCGACTTTTTTTCCTTTTGTAAGAAGAATCTCGTAGGTTTTTCGTTTGTCTCTAACCATTTGGCTTTGGATCTAATTTTCGCTCCTTCCATGAAAGTTTCGTTTAATGTATCTATCACACTTTGTGCTTGTTTAATTTGGTTTATTAATTCTGGTGTTGTTCCTGTATTTTCTTCGCTTCTAATTAATTTATTTAGATCTCGTCTTGCTTCTTTTAATTCTACTTTGCTAATACGCGATAATCTCATAGAATGACATATAATTAACTTTCGAAAATGCAGTTTACATTTGTCCCACCAATGTGAATCTTGTTCAGGTATCGACTCTAAAGATTCCCATAAATTTTTAAAGTCTTCTTGAAAATGTGGATCTTTTAAGGTATTATTGTTACATTTCCAATAACCTGGCCCTTGGTTAACTTCTTTATCTAGTGTGATATCCATTTGTACAATATGATGATCAGAAACCATGTAGCTAATAGGTTCATGTTTAACATACTTTACATTATTTATGAGAGATTCTGAAATATAAAAGCGGTCTAATCTACAACATATAGAATGCAGTGAATTTCTCCATGTATATTCTTTTTTTGAGGATTCATTTTTCTAAATATGTCTACCAATTGATTATCTTCACAAACTTTAATTAGATTCTCACTCGCTAAATTGCCGTATAGGTCATTTCCGCCACATTTGTCTAGATTGACATTGGTTACGCAATTAAAATCACCTCCTATTATTGTGGGATATTTTCCTTGTAAAAAATATTTAAAAGATTCAAAAAATGTTTTACGTTCTCTCGGAATAACGGGGGCATAAATATTAACTAATTTCAATATTTGACCATTTATGTTCACTAATAAACATATTAACCTTCCTTCATTGTCTCTGTCTGTAGATATTATATTAAATTTAAAGCCCGGTCTAAACCAAATACCAACCCCTTTCGACCTATCTGACCCATATGACCAAAACAATTTCCCTCCCCACTGTGTAGTCCAATTTGTTCCAGTTTTTTGGGAAGAACAATGGGTTTCTTGGAGAAAACAAATATCTACTGAACTAGTTTTTAAATTTTGAATAATTGAAACACGCTTTTTGAAATCTTTTAAACCTCTACAGTTTAGTGAAACCACTCTCATTATGTTGTTGTTTCCCATTTGGTTTTTCTTTTAGTCCCCGCATTTCTTCTTGTTTGAAATGGACTCCAACTCCTGACATGAGTTGTGATCGGAGTCCTCCTCCGCTATCACCAGCTTACCCGCTGGAGGGCTAACCGGCGAGGGCGGAGGAGAGACACTTCGTGATCTTTTTTTCCGTTTTACCTCTTCCCAGCTCATCTCTCCTTCCTCGGGAGACATGTTCTCTGTTTCCTCATTCGAGAACACATCTCCCGACACCGGGGTCGATCTTTCAGGCAGTAAACTACTTTCCTCAGCATTATCTGCTGGTGGGTTACTGTCTTTATTCCCTTTGACTGGTGAAGGATTGCTACTATCCCCTCCCTTCTGTTGTAACACTAATAGTTCTTTCTCTCTTCTAAGTCTATGTCTTGTTGCTTCCTCTATACGTGGAATATCTAGCTTCTGGATACTTTCAGCGGCCACAAGCCACGCCTTCTTCTCCTCCTTAGATAAACCATCTAATGCTTTTCGCATTTGTTGCGACAGCGTTTCTACCTGTTGTTCTGGGTTACTAGCGTGATCTATGTTATCCCCCACGTAGGCTACATTGGCTCCACTTACTTTGTGCATTGTCACCGTCTTACCGCTGGCGCTGTCTCTGTCTGCGTTGTTACATAACGCTGCATTGTTTGGCTGCTCTATTGCTGTCGTGGCGTCCGGGGCTTGCTGCAAAGAGGTCGTCTGCCGCTCCTCCGTCACCTCTGCCTCGCTGAATTCCATGTCTTCTTGTCTCTCTTCGTTTTTCCTCAAAGCCCCTGCATAGCTTCTTGCTTTCAGTTCGCTACAACTTTCCGTAGTATGTCCGTACTCGCCATGGTGGCGGCAGTACGGCGTTTTGCAATCTTTACGATAATGCCCAGTTTTACAGCATTTTAGACAAAGGGGTGGTCTACCTTTTACTGTGACCAGAAGTTCATAGCGTTCATATGTTTCCGGGTTAGAAATGGTGATAAGATGAGGTATTTCTCGCCTATCTCCTACCATGGACACATCACGTACACCTGTCGCCACCCCTTCGAACCCTGGACTTTGTGATTTCTCAAAGGTAATTGAAGTTACTTTTGCGTAACTGGACAGTTGATCAACAATAGCCGCATTGTTAACATACGGCGGAGCCCAGTGTACACGGGCAACAAAGTGTCTGGTGTCTGCAGACTTGATTCTAAACCTTTTACCTTTCACTTCCAATGTCCCTGCTACTATTAGCTTGTGTTTGACTTCTACGCTATGCACAGTCAAATACCATTCATTGTTCTTGTGTAAAGGACCAAACGCTAACACATTCTCACTTACTTTCCCTGTCAAGATTTCAAGACTGTGGAGGAAATCCTCTCTGGTATATGGGCGGCCATCGAAAGGTCCGACCAAAATAACACTGCATTCCTGGACTTTCTCCCATTCGTCGTCCAAATGGACCGTCATACCTGGAACAGAAAAAGACACGATATTAAGCTGATTAGAACAGATACGCCCTGGGAGAACCTTGGTGATCAAGGTATCTCCTGTGCCAGGTAATAGTTTTCGAGATTTGGCTGAACGGATTTCCCTTCAATGTCGACGGCTGGGTTAAAGATAGGGATTTTTAACATGGGAGAGATAGGGATTTCACCAAAACCTGTAAACGACAACGATGGATCATAGTTGACGGCCGGGTTAAAGCATAGGGAATTTTCACCCCACCGGCATGTGTAAAATGTGGTGTTATAACAAGGCGTAATGTGTAACAAAAGGATTATAAATTCAGCGGAGCCCGTTTTGTCTGAAGTAATGTATACGATATGTAGACTACATATAGGACTATGTTACATCAGAGCCTATAGCCTTGTTTTTTTGAACACAGTGACCATTTTGGAATTAGACCTTTGGTGTCTGTTACAAAACCCGTACTCGAGACGTATCTGGACTTGTTTGTTTGTTGCGCGTGAGAACCGCACCGTGATTGCGCAATGTCATTGCTCGTGGTTATAAATAAACTCGTACGCGGACACGTGACTGGACATGTTTGTTTGTTGCGAGCACGCGCACCCTGTGTGACATCATCAAACGGCCACGCGCCGTAATGTTGTACGCAAGGTTGACTTAGTTAAACAGATAGTTCTTTGGTTAGCCATTGTTTTGTGCTTTTGTACTTGAATATAATCCCATCATTTGATGTTATGGGCAGTGACATACTATAGCGAGTGAAAAATGCCCCTGTTAACCGGTATAAACTGTTATGAACTCGTAATGAATGCTCTGTGACTGTCTGTGTGTTGGAAGAACATCCGTGTATCTGTCCCGTGTTAAGGCATAGGGAAATATACGAACTTATCTGCTAAAACATTCAAACTACCAGCTATCTGTGTAATATTTTGATCAAACTGTTTGTCATGTAACAGTATTCATCATACGAGAGTTGTACTTACCAACGATCACAGTTGAAAGCCTGCATACAAGCCGGGTCCAAACATGGTGGCAAACTGTTTTGAAGAGGTATTCCTTGTTCAAGTCTCATCTGTATTTCATCTGTGCCTAGAGACCACCAATACTGTTTCAGCATTTTATCATGCTGGTGTTCTTAACCTATACGTGTGTACGTGTGTACGTATGTACGTATGTACGTATGTACGTAATTGCGTTCAACATCATTATTAAATAAATAAACGCGCTATGTGCGATGCGCAATGTCGACTCGATCGCCTTGACGCCAAAGATCATATATCAATACAAGACGGCGCAGTGCTCGCTATCTACATTGTTCGAGGAAAGTGAAGCGTCATGTTAGAACAGTACAGGTACATAATAACCTCCCAGATAAGATGTACCAGTATTTATATAGTTTACCGTATTAAGGGTCAAGTGTACAAATGTCCATTAGAACGTTTTTATCTTTTTTCGTACTATAGTATTTAAATTCGTGCTTCTTCGGTAAAACCTTCCAAACTTGCTTCTGTCGTAAAACAACTAACCTGGCATGGGTAACCGAAAACGAACTCATAGATTCATACATAGATACATACATAGAGACATATATAGATACATACACGTGGTACGAAACACACAACACGCACATGAACTCAGACCAACTAGATGGTGAAAGACTGATAGATCCCTCAAAAGGAAGCAAAGCAAAGCAAATAGACGTGTTATCGCGTCAATTCCTTCCTTTTTCAGGAAATTAGACGTGTTATCGCGTCAATTCCTTCCTTTTTCAGGAAAATAGACGTGTTATCGCGTCAATTCCTTCCATTTTCAGGAAAATAGACGTGTTATCGCGTCAATTCCTTCCTTTTTCAGGAAAATAGACGTGTTATCGCGTGAGATTTGCTTCAAAAGGAAGCAAAGCAAAGCAAATAGACGTGTTATTGTGTGAGATTTGCTTCAAAAGGAAGCAAAGCAAAGCAAATAAACGTGTTATCGCGTCAAATCCCCAAAAGACGAGACTATGACCGAGATATGTCACGAGACTACGGATGACACATCACACGAGACTATGGCCGAGATATGTCACGAGACTTCGGATGACACATCACACGATATGTCACGAGACTACGGATGACACCTCACACGAGAGTACGAACGAGACAAGAGACGAGACTACGGATGTCACATCACACGAGAATACAAACGAAACAAGAGATATGTCACGAGACTTCGGATGACACATCACACGAGACTACGGATGATACATCACATGAGAGTACGGACGAGACAAGAGACGAGACTATGACCGAGATATGTCACGAGACTATGGATGACACATCACACGAGAGTACCGACGAGACAATGTCCGAGATATGTCACGAGACTACGGATGACACATCACACGAGACTATGGACGAGACAAGAGACGAGACAAGAAACGAGACTATGACCGAGATATACCACGAGACTACGGATGACACATCACACGAGACTATGGCCGAGATATGTCACGAGACTTCGGATGACACGTCATACGAGAGTACCGACGAGACAAGAGACGAGACTATGACCGAGATATGTCACGAGACTACGGATGACACATCACACGAGACTACGGATGACACATCACACGAGAGTACCGACGAGACAAGAGACGAGACTATGACCGAGATATGTCACGAGACTACGGATGACACATCACACGAGACTACGGACGACTCATCACACGAGAGTACGGACGAGACAAGAGACGAGACTACGGATGACACATCACACGAGAGTACGGACGAGACAAGAGATATTTCACGAGACTACGGATGACACATCACACGAGACTACGGATGACACTTCACATGAGAGTACGGACGAGACAAGAGCAAAGCAAAGCAAAAAGACGTGTTATCACGTGAGATTTGCTTCAAAAGAAAGCAAAGCAAACCAAATAGACGTGTTATCGCGTGAGATTTGCTTCAAAAGGAAGCAAAGCAAAGCAAAAAGACGTGTTATCACGTGAGATTTGCTTCAAAAGGAAGCAAAGCAAAGCAAATAGACGTGTTATCGCGTGAGATTTGCTTCAAAAGGAAGCAAAGCAAAGCAAATAGACGCGTTACCGTGTGAGATTCCATCAAAAAGATGGAATTCCATCAGAATAGACGCGTTATCGTGTGAGATTCCATCAAAAAGATGGAATTCCATCAGAATAGACGGGTTACTATGTAACGAAAATTTATACAACCACTTTGGTGGTTGTAAAATTTTTCGCGAGGTTAACCCTAACTTTTTTCTCTAGCTAACCTAATTATATATTTTTAACCGCTAGATGGCGCCACCATGTGACGTAGTATTCCGATTATCCGCTAGGGGCGCTACGACGGAAGTGACGTCGTACCGGAAGTTACTTGACTGTCGTGGCAGCCTCTACTAGGGACGCTACGTCGGAAGTGACGTCGCACCGGAAGTTACTTGACTGTCATGGCGGACTCTACGCTTCCGATATTTCCGGAAGTGTGTCAACGAATAGAGACCTATCATGGCCGGTAGATGGCAATACTCTGACTAATTACATTGGTGTCCGTTGAGTGGCGTCGGAAACCATGATGGTCACCTCTTTGAATGAAGTCCTGTCAGGTGGTTGTCCTTATATGTTATTGACATAGTCGTTTTCGATCATAGCAGTTTTCAAATTCGGTTGCTATGGCAGTGTGTGACGTAGTACTCCGATTATCCACTAGGGGTCTCTACGCCGGAAGTGACGTGGTACCGGAAGTCACTTGACTGTCATGGCGGCCTCTACTAGGGACGCTACGCCGGAAGTAACGTAGTACCGGAAGTTATTTGAATGTCATGGCGACCTGACATGGCGGCCTCTACGCTTCCGCTATTCCCAACGAATATGTGTGTCAACGAATAGAGAACTATCATGTTCGGTAGATGGCAATACTCTGACTAATTACATTGGTGTCCGTTGAGTGGCGTCGGGAACCGTGATGGTCACCTCTTTGAATGAAGTCCTGTCAGGTGGTTGTCCTTACATGTTATTGACATAGTCGTTTTCGACCATAGCGGTTTTCAAATTCGTTTGCTATGGCAGCCTCTACTAGGGATGGTACGTCGGAAGTGATGTCGCACCGGATGTTACTTGACTGTCACGGCGGCCTCTATGCTTTGGATATCCCCGGAAGTGTGTCAACGAATAGAGGTCTATCATGGCCGGTAGATGGCAATACTCTGACTAATTACATTGATGTCCGTTGAGTGGTGTCGGATGTCGCCTATCTCGTGAACGCGCACAGTTTTTGTGTTAAGGGAAGTCACGTGATGTACGTTCGAGTAGAGATGTCACGCAATAACTCGTCGAATTGCCTGAAAACCGTGAGATGATACGCGATAACACGTCGAATTGCCTGAAAGCAGATGGAATTCCATCTTTTTGATGGAATCTCACACGGTAACGCGTCTATTCTGATGGAATTCCATCTTTTTGATGGAATCTCACGCAGTACCCCGTCTATTCTGATGGAATTCCATCTTTTTGATGGAATCTCACGCAGTAACCCGTCTATTCTGATGGAATTCCATCTGGAATTCCATCTTTTTGATGGAATCTCACGCAGTAACTCGTCTATTCTGATGGAATTCCATCTTTTTGATGGAATCTCACACGATAACACGTCTATTCTGATGGAATTCCATCTTTTTGATGGAATCTCACACGGTAGCCCGTCTATTCTGGTGGAATTCCATCTTTTTGATGGAATCTCACACGGTTACGCGTCTATTTGCTTTGCTTTGCTTCCTTTTGAAGCAAATCTCACGCGATAACACGTCTATTTGCTTTGCTTTGCTTCCTTTTGAAGCAAATCTCACGTGATAACACGTCTTTTTGCTTTGCTTTGCTTCCTTTTGAAGCAAATCTCACGCGATAACACGTCTATTTGGTTTGCTTTGCTTTCTTTTGAAGCAAATCTCACGTGATAACACGTCTTTTTGCTTTGCTTTGCTCTTGTCTCGTCCGTACTCTCATGTGAAGTGTCACCCGTAGTCTCGTGTGATGTGTCATCCGTAGTCTCGTGAAATATATCTTGTCTCGTCCGTACTCTCGTGTGATGTGTCATCCGTAGTCTCGTCTCTTGTCTCGTCCGTACTCTCGTGTGATGAGTCGTCCGTAGTCTCGTGTGATGTGTCATCCGTAGTCTCGTGACATATCTCGGTCATAGTCTCGTCTCTTGTCTCGTCGGTACTCTCGTGTGATGTGTCATCCGTAGTCTCGTGTGATGTGTCATCCGTAGTCTCGTGACATATCTCGGTCATAGTCTCGTCTCTTGTCTCGTCGGTACTCTCGTATGACATGTCATCCGAAGTCTCGTGACATATCTCGGCCATAGTCTCGTGTGATGTGTCATCCGTAGTCTCGTGACATATCTCGGTCATAGTCTCGTCTCTTGTCTCGTCGGTACTCTCGTGTGATGTATCATCCGTAGTCTCGAGTCATCCGTAGTCTCGTGACATATATCGATCATAGTCTCGTATCTTGTCTCGTCGGTACTCTCGTGTGATGTGTCATCCGTAGTCTCGTGACATATCTCGGTCATAGTCTCTTGCCTCGTCGGTTCTTTCGTGTGATGTGTCATCCGTAGTCTCGTGTCATATCTCGGTCATAGTCTCGTCTCTTGTCTCGTCGGTATTCTCGTGTGATGTGTCATCCGTAGTCTCGTGTGATGTGTCATCCGTAGTCTCGTGACATATCTCGGACATTGTCTCGTCGGTACTCTCGTGTGATGTGTCATCCGTAGTCTCGTGACATATCTCTTGTTTCGTTTGTATTCTCGTGTGATGTGACATCCGTAATCTCGTCTCTTGTCTCGTTCGTACTCTCGTGTGAGGTGTCATCCGTAGTCTCGTGACATATCGTTTGATGTGTCATCCGAAGTCTCGTGACATATCTCGGCCATAGTCTCGTGTGATGTGTCATCCGTAGTCTCGTGACATATCTCGGTCATAGTCTCGTCTCTTGGGGATTTGACGCGATAACACGTTTATTTGCTTTGCTTTGCTTCCTTTTGAAGCAAATCTCACACAATAACACGTCTATTTGCTTTGCTTTGCTTCCTTTTGAAGCAAATCTCACGCGATAACACGTCTATTTTCCTAAAAAAAGGAAGGAATTGACGCGATAACACGTCTATTTTCCTAAAAATGGAAGGAATTGACGCGATAACACGTCTATTTTCCTGAAAAAGGAAGGAATTGACGCGATAACACGTCTAATTTCCTGAAAAAGGACGGAATTGACGCGATAACACGTCTATTTGCTTTGCTTTGCTTCCTTTTGAGGGATCTCACAGTCTTTCACCATCTAGTTGGTCTGAGTTCATGTGCGTGTTGTGTGTTTCGTACCACGTGTATGTATCTATATATGTCTCTATGTATGTATCTATGTATGAATCTATGAGTTCGTTTTCGGTTACCCATGCCAGGTTAGTTGTTTTACGACAGAAGCAAGTTTGGAAGGTTTTACCGAAGAAGCACGAATTTAAATACTATAGTACGAAAAAAGATAAAAACGTTCTAATGGACATTTGTACACTTGACCCTTAATACGGTAAACTATATAATTACAGGTACATCTTATCTGGGAGGTTATTATGTACCTGTGCTGTTCTAACATGACGCTTCACTTTCCTCGAACAATGTAGATAGCGAGCACTGCGCCGTCTTGTATTGATATATGATCTTTGGCGTCAAGGCGATCGAGTCGACATTGCGCATCGCACATAGCGCGTTTATTTATTTAATAATGATGTTGAACGCAATTATGCACATACGTACATACGTACATACGTACACACGTATAGGTTAAGAACACCAGCATGATAAAATGCTGAAACAGTATTGGTGGTCTCTAGGCACAGATGAAATACAGATGAGACTTGAACAAGGAATACCTCTTCAAAACAGTTTGCCACCAGTTTGGACCCGGTTTGTATGCAGGCTTTCAACTGTGATCGTTGGTAAGTACAACTCTCGTATGATGAATACTGTTACATGACAAACAGTTTGATCAAAATATTACACAGATAGCTGGTAGTTTGAATGTTTTAGCAGATAAGTTCGTATATTTCCCTATGCCTTAACACGGGACAGATACACGGATGTTCTTCCAACACACAGACAGTCACAGAGCATTCATTACGAGTTCATAACAGTTTATACCGGTTAACAGGGGCATTTTTCACTCGCTATAGTATGTCACTGCCCATAACATCAAATGATGGGATTATATTCAAGTACAAAAGCACAAAACAATGGCTAACCAAAGAACTATCTGTTTAACTAAGTCAACCTTGCGTACAACATTACGGCGCGTGGCCGTTTGATGATGTCACACAGGGTGCGCGTGCTCGCAACAAACAAACATGTCCAGTCACGTGTCCGCGTACGAGTTTATTTATAACCACGAGCAATGACATTGCGCAATCACGGTGCGGTTCTCACGCGCAACAAACAAACAAGTCCAGATACGTCTCGAGTACGGGTTTTGTAACAGACACCAAAGGTCTAATTCCAAAATGGTCACTCTGTTAAAAAAAACAAGGCTATAGGCTCTGATGTAACATAGTCCTATATGTAGTCTACATATCGTATACATTACTTCAGACAAAACGGGCTCCGCTGAATTTATAATCCTTTTGTTACACATTACGCCTTGTTATAACACCACATTTTACACATGCCGGTGGGGTGAAAATTCCCTATGCTTTAACCCGGCCGTCAACTATGAGGAGATCCATCGTTGTCGTTTACAGGTTTTGGTGAAATCCCTATCTCTCCCATGTTAAAAATCCCTATCTTTAACCCGGCCGTCGACATTGAAGGGAAATCCGTTCAGCCAAATCTCGAAAACCATTTTCGGAAAAATAGATAGGCTTTTAACCCGGCCGAATCTCGAAAACCATTTTCGGAAAAATAGATAGGCTTTTAACCCGGCCGAATCTCGAAAACCAAATTCGACATCTCGAAAACCATTTTCGGTTGAACCCTTGTGGAAACTTGTAAACGAGAGGCTGTCGTTTACAAGTTTTGGGGGAATCCCTATCTTTCCCATGTTAAAAATCCCTATCTTTAACCCGGCCGTCGACTGGTGGAAAATTTCTGCAAAATTCCTATCTCTCCCATGTTAAAAATCCCTATCTTTAACCCGGTCGTTTACTGGGGGGAAATCCCTATCTTTTAACATGGGATTTCCTCCCGACCGCGCAAACCCTCGACGCTAGACCACCTACATTACTACTTACGTCAAGACAGTGTACGTTATCTATGATTTTTAAATGTTATAAATGAATGCCGTCAGCCATCCGTGACGTTGACGAAGTTGGTGGTCGACAATCCCCGATTGCCGGATGCAACATATTCCTTAATAAGACGTTTAGGACTGTCTGCGACACGTCCAACCTTGCGTGGCAAACGAGGGGGCACGCGCAAACAGCGCGCGATCCCAACGCGGATTACTCACCATTTGGAGTATGCTACACGAGCTGCAAATAATGCAGCCCATCTGGTAAATTTGTCCAGCATTAAACATCATGCATGTGACGTTCCACTGACGATGTGTTGTCTCAACGCTCGGTCAGTTCGAAATAAAGCTTTGTCGCTGGCAGACCTGGTAATTTCCAGGGACATCGACGTATTAGCGTTGACAGAAACCTGGCTTGGAACAGTCACTGACAATCAGGTGATAAAAGAACTTGTGCCATCTGGCTACACATTTCAACCTACCTCTCGCTACAAGTTCGATGCCACGTCAAAACCTGCCCAGAAGCGCGGTGGTGGAGTAGGCTTAATGTATAAGTCCGGCATGAAAGTTGAGAATGTGACATCAAGTCATAATAGGCCTAAATTTACCCATTTTGAACATGCCGACTATTATATTACGACACGTGGCGCCAAGTTCAGATTGGGTGTTATATACCGTCCGCCACCGTCAAAACGAAACGCCTTTACAACGTCTGTTTTCTTCGAGCAGTGGTCAGCATACTTGGACACCGTGATGCTGGACTCGCATGACATCGTTATTACCGGCGATCTGAACTTCCATCTTGACTTTATATCAGATCCTGACGCACGGCATTTTTCTGAGACGCTCGCTGACCGTGGCATGAACCAAATAATTACAGATGCCACGCACAATAAAGGTCACCTCCTGTATGTAGTTATCGTTCGAAACAACAGTGCAATAGTGACTACACGACCGAGTGTGTATGACCTGTGCTTATGTGACACACATGGAAATCCATCCGGTGATCACATGGCCATAATGTTCTGTGTAAATGCCACAAAGCCTGCTCGAATGTGTAAAGAGATAGTTTTTCGACGATTGCGTCATATACGTCTTCCTGATTTCAAACGTGACATTACCTCTTTGCTACGTGACATAAACAGTGAGGCATCCGTTAGTGACATGGTTGCCACATACAACAATGGCTTACGTCGGGTTGTTGACAAACATGCTCCACTGCGGAAGACAACCATAACATTGCGACCCGACTGTCCGTGGTACACTGACGAGCTTCGTGACGAGAAACAGCGTCGACGGCGAGCTGAGCGCAAATGGCTGCAAACTCGTCTTGAGGTACATCGACAGGAGTATCGCGCTCAATATGTGGTCTTCAACAACATGCTGGTTACCACAAAGAGAAACTACTACACGGCTAAGATCGCCAACTGCAAAAATGACCAAAAACAAATATTTTGCATCACAAGAAACCTCATGGGCAACAGTGGCATAACGACAATGCCATCGTATGTGTGTCCGGTGGACATGGCACAACGCTTTGGTGATCACTTTATTGAGAAAGTTTCTAACATCAGAAAATACATCGTCGACTGCGGTGAGGATCGTTCGGACATTACGTTGGCTGCTATGAGCAACGACGCGGCATTCAGTGGTGTGCCACTAGTCTGCTTTGAGACAGTCACTGAATCGGACGTTGAACGATTAGTTGCATCCGTTCCGGTTAAGTCGTGTGAATTAGATCCAGTACCGACGTGGCTGCTAAAACAATGTTCGCATGAGTCAGTTCCACTAATCACCGCTACGATCAATGCATCTCTCACCTCAACAAATGTACCTGCTGACTTCAAGCATGCAATGGTTAAACCACTCCTAAAAAAGCCTAAGCTGGATAAAGACATTTTGAGCAACTACCGGCCAGTGTCGAACTTGCCATTTGTGTCGAAATTGGTTGAAAAAGTCGTTGCAAAACAAATTGGCACGCACGTTGATGAACGTGCTCTGCAAGACCCTTTTCAGTCTGCATACCGTCGTGGACACTCCACAGAAACAGCTCTACTTCGTGTCAAGAATGACATTGCCGCGACACTGAATAGGAAATGTACAACAATTCTCGTGATGTTTGATTTGTCGTCCGCGTTTGACACAGTCGATCATCAGTTGTTGATGACTCGACTTGAACACTCATTCGGTATCACCGATAAGGCGCTTGCGTGGCTGAAATCATACATTAGCGAACGGTATCAGAAAGTGGCAGTGGGAAGTGTCGAGTCGGTTGAGTCAATCTTGGCGTGTGGCGTCCCCCAAGGGTCGGTGTTGGGCCCTACTTTGTATTGCATGTACACCAAACCTATCGGAGATATTGTTGCTAAACACGGCATGGAGCATCACTGTTATGCTGATGACATTCAAATCTACCTCACGGTTGAACGAGATGAATCAATTGTGGCGGCATTGGCTAAGGTGGAATTGTGTGTTGCGGAAGTGGCTGCATGGTTGACTAGAAACCAGTTAAAACTGAACACAGAGAAATCCGAGGCGATCGTTTTTTCTCCAGCGAAGAAACGCGGCAGTCTGCGTGCCAATGTATAGATCACAGTAGCCGGCCATCGAATTCAACCATCATTGAGCGTACGCAGTTTGGGTGTGCTATTTGATAGCAACCTGAAAATGGAACAGCAGATTGCCAACACTGAAAAGCTGCTACTATCATATCAGAAACATTGGGCGAATTCGGCCACATCTGACGGAAGAATCATGCAAGACACTTGTTCACGCACTAGTGACATCCCGTTTAGATTATGGGAATGCACTTCTTTATGGTCTCCCACACACAGTGTTGCAACGTCTGCAAAGGGTGCATAACTGTGCCGCTCGCCTAATTACTCGCACGAGGAAATACGAACACATCACGCCGGTGTTGCAGCGTTTACACTGGCTACCCGTTCATTTGAGACCGACCTACAAAGTGCTGGTGTTTACGTATTGTGCCTTGAATGGTCTAGCACCGGACTACATAAGTGAGTTAATTGGCTACCGTACCATCAACAGAACTCTACGAACTACCTCGCAGTCTCGTCTTTTGTTCGTACCGGCCTCACAATCTGTTACTCATGGTGATCACCGTTTCGCGGTTTGCTCGGCGGTTCTATGGAACAATTTGCCTCCTACACTCAGCAACATCATTACAAGTGTTTAAAACACTTTTGAAGACTCACCTTTTTAAACAAGCGTTTTTATAATTCAGCGAAGAGGACATTTTATGTGCTTTCTATTGATAAATATATTTTTTATTTTATTAGTTTCTTAACATATTTATGGTTATTCTTCTTGTATAAATGAATGTATTTATAGTAGTTTTTTTTAAGAATGTCTTAATTTGTTTAAACGTTTTTTTAATGATCTCTCTTTTTTTAGTAACTATATTTAAGGTAATGGTATATTTTTTTACATATTTATTTCTTAGTTAGCATATTCTTTATATAACATACTATTATATACGTGTGCATGTATGTAAAGCGCCCGAGGGCAATTTTAATTGATTGGGCGCTATATAAGTACTTTTATTTATTTAACTCTTTTCAGAGCCAACCACATCCTCACAGAGGAGTTTCTGCTACTCATTGTGTTCGTGCTCACACAAGGAAATTATGCTGTTCGTGTTTGTTCACACACTTTCATGAAAACGGCATATATATATATATTACATATACCGGTAATTTCTTTCAGAATTTAACTTTACAACTTGGTTACCTAATAACGCTCTTGCCGTAAGCCAGTGTATATTCGCACAATACGCCCACAAAGCCTACGCAGTGTAGGCTCATCACTTAGTCATGTTACTTCACTAACCATATTTTCCCGTCAATATTACGGTGAATATTACGAACCGTCTCGCAGGGCTACGTTCCTGTTCGATCGATACTTTATCGGCTATGCCGTTGTCGTGATACATTCTGTACCTAATACTACATATATCATTATTATTGCCGACATTTCTAAAGCGCCATATATACAGCACCAGCCCGTTCATAGATATAGGCGCATACACTCTATGTACTCTGTATATCTATAATGGGAGCAACGGATACAAATAATCACATGGCACCTGCTACCAGAACGGTTGCTAGTGTCGTGAAATATATGAAACGAATAATTATTGAGCTGGAATTTTCAGCATAGAGTTTGTAGTGTTGTATTCACACGTATGCCTGCTCGATTGTTGTCAAAGTGTCACTGGCATTGTACCATTGATCATCTGTCGGCAAATGCGATGCTTATTTGAGTCAAATGTTGCCCGTTTGCCTGAACAGCTAACCGGAAGGGGCTCGAAATAAGCCGCCCCCCGAAAAGGGCGCTCTTGTTTATCGAGGCTATATTTGGCGGAGATAGATCGTTGAAATTGGTGGTGTATCAAAGTTCATAAGCAAGTGGAATTACTGATTGATAAGTATTATTCTTGCCTTAATATCATTCATAAAGTAGCAGTAAACATATATTGAGTAGCAGTTGTGCTTAAAGTTAGTTAGATAAAGTATTTTAGGACACTTTAGTCTAGTGAGTGATAATAGGGTACGTTAGCTTACGGCTACGATAAGTTTGTAAACAAGATTTAACAAACCTCGTTATGTGGTAGAATATATAGGTGATAAAGTAACAACCATAAACTACCTACATAAGATAATATATGTGTAAGTCAGTACCTGCTAGACATTTTGATAAGGTAGCTTTGTTGTTAAAATTAAGCATTTGCGATAATCGGGCGAACTAAGTTTATGTAGCTAGTGTCTCTCTTATTCGCTAGGGCGCTGTATAACCTAAATAAATAAGGCAGTCTAGCGTACGCAATCTTACGTAAAGTGTAACATTTGTGCACAGAAAACAGTCTTCTTAAAGACTACATAGACAGTGAATAGTGTAAACACAGTTGACAAAACTATTTTAAATAGCTAATTAGATTATTATTATTAAATAAATTCTGATATGGCGCCTTGCAAGCGGCAAGTCAAGGCAAAGAGACACTTGGTGTGCGACGACTGCCACAGTTGGGTAGATTTTGCCTTATCCGGCTGTACGAAGTCATGGACAGAAACCAAGGAAGAGGGATTCACCTTTCAGTGCGTGGGGTGTTGGAAGGTGAAATGTCTGGAGAAAGAGGTAGCTAGGTTGGTAGATATTGTGAAGGGGATGGAGATGAGAATCAGCAAGGAGACAGATGGAATGGAGAGAGACGACAGGGATAAAGTTGGGAATACTGTGAAACTGAAGGAGCAGAGTAGTGGCAACAAGACCGAGGAAAGGAGACTGAGAGGAGGGAAGGTGATCGGAGGGGAAGAAAGTGGAGGATCGACGGCAGGAAATGTGACAGGTGTGAAGGTGGCAGGAGAGAAAGTGACCGTAGAGAAAGAGGTAGGAGGGAAAAAGAGACGGGAGAGGAGAGAAGGAAATGCAATGGGAGGAAAGATGACGGGAAGAAAGGAAGTGAGAGTACATGTGACAGAAGAGAAGTCGGGAGGGACGATGACAGGAAGAAAGGTGACAAGAGAAACAGCGTCAGGAAAGAATGGAACGGACGAGATTGTGACGGGAGAGCAGAAGACAGGGGAACAAGATTACAACCAGACAGATGCAAACCGTAGAAAGAGCTACACTGAGGCAGTGATTGAGGGGGCAATGAGGAAAGAGAGGGTGTTTATGGGCGATTCGATTATGAGAAAGACAGATAAGACTCTAAGCGAGGGGGAGGACGTCGTTGTTTGTCTACCGGGGGCTAGGATAGAACATGTAACTGAAAGGGTAGAGAAGGTACTGGGGCATGGCAAGGGAGGGTCTATACTAGTACATGTAGGGACAAATAACGCAGAGAGGGAGGGAACAACTGGGATAGTTCAGAAGTACAGACAGTTAGTGAAGAAGTTAAAGAAGACAAGAGTAGAACAGATTATCCTCTCAGGAATTTTGCCAGTAATGGGAGGAAGGGGGCCGACATATAGAAACTGCAAGAGGATGGCGATCAACGCACTAGTTGAGCAGATGTGTAAAGAAGAGGGGGTGGGATTCGTAGATTTATGGGGATACTTTGTTGGGAGGGAAGATATGTACATGAGAGATGGCCTACATCTAAGTGGAAAGGGGGCAGCAGTTTTCTCAGAGAACTTGCTGCAATCTGTTGACAGTGGGACAGGCTGCATCTATTTAAACTAGATTCGCAGGGGGGATTCACAGAGAAGCCTGAAACTGGAGGCATAGATAAAGACAGCAGAAATAAATCGGCAAAGAACAGCCTGGAAAACTGTTCTGAATCAGGATATAAATGCATTTGTTTAAATGCAAGGAGCATAGTAAACAAAAGAAGTGAACTAAACATTATGGTAGAAGATATTGACCCTCACATAATAGGTATAACCGAATCGTGGGCCACCACTGATATATCAGATGCCGAATTGGGACTAACAGGATATGTAATGTTTAGGAAAGATAGAATAGGAAGAAAGGGAGGTGGAGTTATTTTATATATTAAAGAATCTATCCAGGCTTATGAAATAAAATTAGAAAGAGAAGCAGATTGCGAAGAAGCAACATAGTTACAGGAAACTCAACGTTAACAGTTGGGTTAGTTTATCGAAGTCCAAACATAAGCATAGAAGAGAATGAAAAAATACAAAACGCTATAAGGGAAGTAAGCAAACGGAACTGTATTATTATGGGGGACTTTAACCATGGGCATATACAATGGAAATCTCTACAGAGTATGGGGAGTGAGGACCACAAGTTTTTAGTTTTAGTACAAGATAGTTTCCTTTCTCAACATGTGCTAGAACCAACCAGGGGAGAGAATGTGTTAGACTTAGTTTTGTCCTCACAGAAAGAATTAGTTGACAATGTCAAGATATGTGAGCCACTGGGGAGTAGTGATCACAACCAGATACATTTTACCATCAAAGTAAAATCAGAAAGGAATAGTAAAAAGCAGTATAGGAGAAATTTCCACAAAGGAAGGTATAAGGACATGAGGAAATATTTAGCAAAGATAGACTGGAATAACACACTGAAGAATAAGACAGCAACCGAATGCTGGAATATCTTAAATAGTGAAATTAAGTGCATAGTCGATAAATTTGTACCTTTCAAAAAACAAGGGAAACGGTCTAAAAAGAAACACTTATCGAAAGAAGCCATTAGAAAAATTAAGTATAAACAAATGATGTGGAAGTCATATAGATGTACTGGAAATGATGAAGACTACAACATTTATAAAGAAGCACTTAATCAAGCTACAGCTGAAATTAGAAATTCAAAGAGAAGCTATGAAAAAAAATTAGCTAGTAATATAAAACATGACAGTAAGAGTTTTTATGCGTATATTCGAAGCAAACAGAAAGTTCAGGATAAGGTCGGTCCTCTAGAAGATAGTGCTGGAAATACAATATCAGAGGGATTCTTAATGGCAGAAGACCTGAATGAGTATTTTAGTTCAGTGTTTACCAGGGAAGATATTAGTTCACTGCCAGTACCAGAGGCTAAGTTCAAGGGGGCAGATTCAGACTATTTAGGACAGTTAGTTGTAATCTCGGAAATGGTAGCTAAGAAAATAAGGGCTATGAAGGATAATAAATCACCTGGAGTGGATGGTATTCCACCCAAACTACTATTGGTAATTGTAGAACAAATTAACATACCGCTTGCAACAGTTTTCAACTTGTCATGAGAAGAGGGAGTGGTTCCTTTAGAATGGAAAGAAGCAAACATTATACCGTTATTCAAAAAAGGTTCGAGGAACAAGTCAAATAATTATAGACCAGTTAGTTTAACATCGGTGATTTGTAAATTATTAGAAAGACTAATTAAAGATCACATGGTGGATTTTCTTGTTAAACATAACTTGATAAACCCATCTCAACATGGGTTTCTAAAAGCGAGGTCATGCTTAACAAATATGTTATGTGTTTTGGAAGATATCACTAAGTGGGTAGATGATGGATCACCAGTAGATATCATCTACTTAGATTTTCAAAAAGCTTTCGACAAAGTGCCACATCAGAGATTACTGCTTAAACTAAAGGCCCATGGCATAGGAAATGGTATAATTAACTGGATACAAAAATGGCTGATTGACAGAAGACAACGGGTAGTTGTTGATGGGGAGGCTTCAAACTGGAAATCAGTTTTGAGTGGGGTTCCACAGGGATCAGTACTGGGACCTATATTATTCTTAATATATATAAACGATTTGGACGATGATGTAGCTAGCAATAGTGTTGAAATTTGCAGATGATACAAAAGTGTTTAGAAGGATTAAAAGTGATGGAGATAGACAGCATTTATAACATGATCTTGACAGGTTGATCAAATGGTCTGAAAAGTGGCAAATGTTGTTCAATTTTGGGAAATGTAAATGTCTGCACACAGGACATGGGAACGAATATGTAGAATATACAATGGGGGGAACTGTAATAAATACTACTGTAAAAGAAAAAGACTTAGGGCTGACAATTAGTGCTGACATGAAGGTTTCAGAGCAATGTGGAATTGCAGCTTCAAAAGGAAATCAAATCCTTGGATTGATTAGGCGAAATATAGCATATAAAGAAAAAGAACTAATAATACCGCTGTACAAAAGAACAGTTAGGCCTCATTTAGAATATTGTATACAAGCGTGGAGGCCATACAGCGAGAAGGACATAGATATGCTAGAAAGAGTACAGAGGAGAGTGACTAAAATGATACCAAAACTTAGGGATCTTATTTATGAAAAACGCCTAAAAGAATGTCGTTTAACAACACTAGAGACCAGGAGATTGAGAGGAGATCAGATAGAAGTGTCAAAAATATTGAATGGTTATGAAAATATTGATAGAAATATGTTTTTTCAGTTAAGAAAGATAGAAAGACTAGAGGACATAAAATTACATTAGTAAAGGAACAGTGTAGATTAGGCGTAAGAAAGTTTTCATTTTCACAAAGGATTGTGAATGTATGGAACAGATTATCTCATGATTGTGTGGGTGCTAGTAGTGTGAATATGTTTAAAAATAAAATCGACACCTACCTCAAAAGGGCTGGATATATGAAGATAAAAGGGTTGGACTCTCGATAAGCCAAACGCCTTCCTTGTCCACCTGCCATCTAGAGTTAATTCTCTAGATGGCAATCTTGTTAAATCTTGTTAAACGTGCCAAGAGGTAACTGTTTGTTTGTATGTTATTCCAACTGATAGTTGACCTATAATATTATATGCATGTGGTAATAGAACTGTAGGAGTAAACAAAGACTAAGCCGTCATTCAAACGACAAAAAGGGATGTGTCAAGAGAGTACCCGCACAATGAAACAATGCAGGATTAGAAAGTCAATTAACAATTGTTGGGTGTTATTTTGTAGTGTTGTCAGTGGCTTCCACACATTACAAGCACAAACAAACGACATGGTTTCACGTGTGCAGGCAGACAATTACGAATGTTTGCGTCGAGATGGAGGTACAACCTGCATTGATTCTAAGTAATTTCATCCCAACGTATGTCGTAGTTAGGTTTGAGCAGAACTTCTGAGTGTATTGTTTATACTCAAATTGACAAAAAAACATTTAGTTGATGTATGTGTGGTTGATGACAGAAACGGTTTCTATTAACAAAGTATACGCAGCTTGTATTGTATTTACATGCCTATGAAACAAACAATTAATCTACATTCACCAGTACTATGGTAATACCGCAGTAACAGTAATAGATACAGCGGTAATAGAAATGGTATCGGCTACACCAATGTAATAGCAATTAGAATAGAAGCAGTAAAAAAAAAAAATAATATATGTTCTGTATATAGTAGGACCCATGCCAGACTGTGAGTGAGGTGTGCGATGTTCCTGCATGTGTAACGTGTGCATTGTTGAGTAATATATGTGACCTCGTAATATGAAAAGTTCGTACTTTTCAAGGTTTCGTTTACACCGTCCAAATATGAACTTTAATGGTTAGATGTGATAACTTGCGAAAGCGTGGATATAGGGCACAGTTGATTCGCACTGATACCATGTTAACGTTTTGTATGGTTTTAAGGAAACGTGATCACAAAACATTTTGAAACTTCTTGACATCTACTGTCGACATGTCGTTGACATAACGACCACAACAGTTTAGTCAAAATCGAATACCTCGAGTTATGTTTAAAATGCCTGCTAAAGTGCAACATTTCACTTTTACAGTGCTACTTGTGCCATCCGTCTAAGTCAGTATGCTGCAATTTTATGAGAGATCGGATTGATACACTCAACGAATTCAAGTTTTGAGACAGTTAGTATTTACGTTTAAACAACATGCCATTCAACCCAAAACAGGTTTTCACGATAATAATTCCAAATTGCATTATTCAAACAGAGTAAATCGTTTATGTTTCTGAAAATACACAACAACAAAAACCGATAATTTCACCAGTGTGAATATGTATTATGGCTTTTCCTGGGTTTTGTGAAATGTGCGTTACGGTGTGAACTATTGCGGCCTGCCTATCACAATGACAACAATGTGCCTGCCCAGTTACACTCAGAGTTCACGTCATAAGGTGTTTTCAAATAATGCGATCGACTATGCCCACTATTCGTGTGAGTAGACATTCTGTCGTAGGAATGCAGCAGACTTGAAAACACGAAACATAACAGGACAGGTAACAGTGCTCTGTACAATACAGCCTGGTGTCATAAAATTGAAACATTTTACCCGGCAAACATACAAAATATAGAATGTACTAATTTGTCGTCACCATAGACGATTAAAAACGTGATCTCTTGAGAAGGCGCATAGTGTGCAGTGTTTGAATACGATTTGTAAAAGAAAAGCCATCGTAATAAATGGGTATGAGGAAGAGACGTGAGTAGGGAAGCAGGTGGGAGATAGAAAACAGCACGAACACAATGAGTAGCAGAAACTCCTCTGTGAGGATGTGGTTGGCTCTGAAAAGAGCCGTTTGTTTCTGCTGCGAGACCGAGCGTAGTCTAGTGGGCCTTCTGGGTCTTTTTCGGCAGAAGCACCGCCTGGATGTTGGGCAGGACACCACCCTGGGCGATGGTGACGCCTGACAGGAGCTTGTTCAACTCCTCGTCGTTGCGGATGGCGAGCTGCAAGTGACGGGGGATGATCCTCGACTTCTTGTTGTCGCGGGCAGCGTTTCCTGCGAGCTCGAGAACCTCAGCAGCCAGATACTCCATGACGGCAGCCAGGTAGACGGGCGCTCCGGCTCCAACGCGCTGGGCGTAGTTGCCTTTGCGCAGATGACGGTGAATACGACCGACGGGGAACTGAAGTCCGGCACGCGAAGAGCGAGTCTTGCTCTTTCCCTTCGCCTTTCCTCCTTTACCGCGTCCAGACATGACTGTAGTGTTCTGATGAAAAACAAGAGAATGCCGTAGCCTTGACCGAGTCGTCCTTTTATACAACAGCGGCGTGCCGAGTCGAGCGACCCGCGCCAAACGATCGCCGCTCGCAACGACCACGTGACCGTAACGACCACCTCGCCGCACGTCGCGCGCTATAAAAGCGGCGCGGCTGATCTGCACCGGTAGTTCTCTGTATTCACACGACTACTACAACATGCCTCCTAAAGCAGCATCGAAGGGCGCCAAAAAGGCCGTCACCAAGGCAAAGACGCCACGCAGCGGTGGCAAGAAGCACCGTCGACGAAGGAGGGAGAGCTACGGAATCTACATCTACAAGGTTCTCAAGCAGGTCCACCCTGACACCGGTATTTCGAGCAAGGCAATGAGCATCATGAATTCGTTCGTGAATGACATCTTCGAGCGCATCGCCGCCGAGTCCTCCCGTCTCGCTCACTACAACAAGCGCTCGACGATCACGAGCCGCGAGATCCAGACCGCCGTCCGTCTGCTGCTGCCCGGCGAGCTCGCTAAGCACGCCGTCAGCGAGGGAACGAAGGCCGTCACCAAGTACACGAGCACCCGTTAAGCGTTACAGTTACGCTACGAACACAAACGGCTCTTTTCAGAGCCAACCACCTTTTCGCAAAAGAGTAGTGACTACTTGTCGCAATGTTATGTGTATCATATCCTATTCGTACCGCTAAAGTCGACCACGCATACGCTAGTTTCTTTCGCGATTGCTTGCGTACGTTCTCAAACAAATCCCTAACAATATGCCCACTGGACGAACAAGAGGCAGTTAGTTTATAATAACCACCCCAGCTTCACAATACCCCTAATTAGGCTGAGTTACGTCCACGAATGTGTGTGTGTCAATACCATAACATGTCATCTCACACTGTTGGCCTATACATAATAATAATATTTAATATTAATAGAGCGTAATATTCATAATATGCTCAAAGCGCTGTACAATAAAATCCAATCAAGCAATTCAATTTATACTTATAAAAACTGCAAAAAAACAAACTTCAGATAAAATGTAGAACAAATTAAGTTAGTTATGTTAAAACTATTAATTATATAAATAAATAAAATTATGTAAATTATAAATTAGACCTGTTATTGCTGTATTTATATATATATATGCATACCAATTCATTCCAGATTAGTCTAGCCCAACATGTAAAAAAAATAATCCATAAGAGCCACCATGCGCACTGGCGTGATGGGTCCATAGGACATTTTGCCACTCAAAATACAGATACAGGTACATACCCACACATATGCACGCACGCACGCTTACATCAATAAATACTGATACATGCACTCAAAATAATATATCTATATGTATAAAAGTAAGATATGCAGTCAAATGTCGTCAAATGAAATGTTAAAAATGTCAGCAGTATTGAGCTTTGAACATGTGCGTCTTTAGTGTCTTCTTGCACTTGTCTTCAACAAAGACTAAACTTCAATAGATAGAGCTTGACTATTGGGTCGGGAAAGAGCAACTGCATGTGTCTCTAGTCGTTACCACCTTGCGTGAAAATTGTATCTTGGTGGGCAGCCTATCGAATTAGCGTTTTCTTATCATGGCTGTATTTTATATTTACGCGTTACACGTAGATCATAGGAATGTGTGTCATTGTTACTATCCCGAGTTGCCACCCAAAGAGCCGCTAGAAATGTGACTGCGACGTGCGTGCTCGTCATTTTGTAATTGCTAGATTTTTATTTATTAAGCCGCTACTCGCAATAGCTGAGAATGTTTCGAAGATCGTAATGATGTAGAAACAAAGTAGCAAAGTCCCTCGATTACGCACTCACAGAACTGACAAAGTGAACGCTAGTCAAGCGTGCACTTTGTAACGAACACATGTCATGTCACTGTGTGACACAGAAGAACGGCTTTCTATTTGATTTAAGTAAAATAGGGTAGCACGCTAGGTTGTTGGCTATTTGAAATGACCGATGATTTCGCTCAGTCTGCAGAAAACACAAAGGAAACGGTTGGTCGGCGGTAAAATTTAAACGCGCACAAAGCACCGCGTTCAAATAATTGCATCAAAGCACGTACTACTTCGCGGTCCGTGTTTACTCGAGCAGTGGCATTCTACTCTGCAGTCCGTGTTCTGCAGTAGCCTTCCTACTCTGCAGTCCGTGTCGTCACACAAAGCCGTCGTACAATTGCGCGCTTTTCTCGCTATAAAGAGCGGCGGCCTTCTCAGTAATCATTCGTTCTGCTAGCGCATTCGAAAAGCTAAACATGTCTGGTCGCGGTAAAGGAGGAAAGGGTCTTGGAAAGGGTGGCGCTAAGCGTCATCGCAAAGTTTTGCGTGATAACATCCAGGGTATCACCAAGCCGGCAATCCGTCGTCTCGCTCGCCGTGGTGGAGTCAAGCGAATCTCGGGTCTCATCTACGAGGAGACTCGTGGTGTACTCAAGGTCTTCCTCGAGAACGTCATCCGCGATGCCGTCACTTACACCGAGCACGCCAAGCGCAAGACCGTCACCGCCATGGACGTCGTCTACGCTCTGAAACGTCAGGGCCGCACCCTCTACGGTTTCGGAGGTTAGATTCTCGCTGTCGGCGTCGCCGCAACAAACGGCTCTTTTCAGAGCCAACCACATTTTCACAAGAGAGAGTTGCTTTATCGTATTCATGTACTGTGCATGTCACTTCCCACGTCTCATTTTACTCTTCAATTTCTATTCTTACATTTATAGCATTCTGCGAAGGTATACTTTCTCGTATTCCATTAAAACAATACCAACGTGACCTATACTATATATTATGGTAGCAAGTATCATCACACAAGGAAATTATGCTGTTCGTGTTTGTTCACACACTTTCATGAAAACGGCATATATTATATTACATATACCGGTAATTTATCTCATAATTTAACTTTATTACTTGGTTACCTAATAACGCTCTTGCCGTAAGCCAGTGTATATTCGCACAATATACGCCCACAAAGCCTACGCAGTGTAGGCTCATCACTTAGTCATGTTATTTCACTAACCATATCTTTCCGTCAATATTACCGTGAATATTACGAACCGTCTCGCAGGGCTACGTTCCTGTTCGATCGATACTTTATCGGCTATGCCGTTGTCGTGATACAGGCTGTACCTAATACTACGTATATCATTATTATTACCGACATTTCTAAAGCGCCATATATGCAGCACCAGCCCGTTCATAGATATAGGCGCATACACACTATGTACTCTGTATATCTATAATGGGAGCAACGGATACAAATAATCACATGGCACCTGCTACCAGAACGGTTGCTAGTGTCGTGAAACGTGTGAAACGAATAATTATTGAGCTGGAATTTTCAGCATAGAGTCTGTAGTATTGTATTCACACCTATGCCTTCTCGATTGTTGTCAAAGTGTCACTGGCATTGTACCATTGATCATCTGTCGGCAAATGCGATGCTTATTTGAGTAAAATGTTGCCCGTTTGCCTGAACAGCTAACCGGAAGGGGCTCGAAATGAGCCGCCCCCCGAAAAGGGCGCTCTTGTTTAGTCAAGCAGCAAGTCGGTGTCAACAGTATACTTTCGCCTGGTGTGCACCGTTCGTAAGTTTCTCGACCAAGTGTTGTATGCCAGCGGTATCGTGTACTATACGGTACTCCTGAAACAGTGATAAAATGTTACCTTCGTGCAGAATTCACGCAAAAAACAGTCGCAAACCAAAATCATAACACCGGAAGGGGCTCGAACGAAACCCCGCCCCCAAGCGGCAACCAATCGGAGACGAGTATAGGCCTGCCGCCAAGAGGCGACCGCGACACAATAAAAGCTAGGCGCGCTATTCGAATTAGACACATTTGCAGTCAGAACTCATTCGTGATCATGGCTCGTACTAAGCAGACAGCTCGTAAGTCGACCGGTGGCAAGGCCCCGAGGAAGCAGCTGGCGACCAAGGCCGCCCGCAAAAGCGCACCGGCTACCGGTGGAGTGAAGAAGCCTCATCGCTACAGGCCTGGCACCGTCGCTCTTCGTGAGATCCGTCGTTACCAGAAGAGCACCGAGCTGCTCATCCGCAAGCTGCCCTTCCAGCGCCTGGTACGTGAAATCGCACAGGACTTCAAGACCGATCTGCGTTTCCAGAGCTCGGCCGTCATGGCCCTGCAGGAGGCTAGCGAGGCTTACTTGGTCGGTCTTTTCGAAGACACGAACTTGTGCGCCATCCACGCTAAGCGAGTCACCATCATGCCGAAAGACATCCAGCTGGCCCGACGAATCCGTGGCGAGCGTGCATAATCGTGCGTTCTGCGTCATTCGCCTCACACGAAACAAACGGCTCTTTTCAGAGCCAACCACCTTCTCACATGAGAGAATGCTACCCGTGTTTGTCATGTTTGTTTGGGTGATATTGTTACTTGTATAGAGCTACTTACCGGGTCATTCATTATTGGTCCATCTTCATATTTCACACTGACCTAGTTTCCGCCTATCCCAAAATGTTCGCCTAAGTCCACGTACATACACTTACTTCATAAACACATATTGAAAGTTGTAGACGAACAACAGTATTTTGGACCAACCACATGTAATAACTTAAAACCAATCACTAACAAATTACAACAAAGGCAAACGTTAAACGGTGTTTCGAAAGCAGATCCGAAAATATAATAAAGACCCTATGTGGGGCGTTGCGAGCAGGTTTGGGTTCACAATAATAGGCAATATACGTTTTGTCCCTGATGCAAAAGCAATGAATGGATTGTTCCAAAGTGTTTGTTATAGTACTACGTCAAATATAATATGTGCTAATCTGTTACTTTGTAATTGCATATAATCGCTGCAAACGTGCCAATTGTTTGTATGTTATTCCAACTGATAGTTGACCTATAATATTATATGCATGTGGGAATAGAACTGGAGGAGTAAACAAAGACTAAGCCGTCATTCAAACGACAAGAAGGGATGTGTCAAGAGAGTACCCGCACAATGAAACAATGCAGGATTAGAAAGTCAATTAACAATTGTTGGGTGTTATTTTGTAGTGTTGTCAGTGGCTTTCACACATTACAAGCACAAACAAACGACATGGTTTCACGTGTGCAGGCAGACAATTACGAATGTTTGCGTCGAGATGGAGGTACAACCTGCATTGATTCCAAGTAATTTCATCCCAACCTATGTCGTAGTTAGGTTTGAGCAGAACTTCTGGGTGTATTGTTTATACTCAAATTGACAAAAAAACATTTAGTTGATGTATGTGTGGTTGATGAAAGAAACGGTTTCTATTAACAAAGTATACACAGCTTGTATTGTATTTACATGCCTATGAAACAAACAATTAATCTACATTCACCAGTACTATGGTAATACCGCAGTATCAGTAATAGATACAGCGGTAATAGAAATGGTATCGGCTACACCAATGTAATAGCAATTAGAATAGAAGCAGTAAATCAAAATAATAATATATTTTCTGTATATAGTAGGACCCTTGCCAGACTGTGATCTCGTAATATGAAAAGTTCATACTTTTCAAGGTTTCGTTTAAACCGTCGAAATATGTACTTTAATGGTTAGATGTGATAACTTGCGAAAGCGTGGTTATAGGGCACAGTTGATTCGCGCTGATACCATGTTAACGTTTTGTATGGTTTTAAGGAAACGTGATCACAAAACATTTTGAAACTTCTTGACATCTACTGTCGACATGTCGTTGACATAACGACCACAACAGTTTAGTCAAAATCGAATACCTCGAGTTATGTTTAAAATGCCTGCCTGAACGACGTCCAAATCAATATCCCAGGTAGAATACGTGTGACGGGCCACGGCGGCTCAGAGCTTAAAGTACATTTCTTGTGGTACGGAGTTATGAGCACCCTGCTAAAGTGCAACATTTCACTTTTACAGTGCTACTTGTGCCATCCGTCTAAGTCAGTATGCTGCAATTTTATGAGAGATAGGATTGATACACTCAACGAATTCAAGTTTTGAGACAGTTAGTATTTACGTTTAAACAACATGCCATTCAAACCAAAACAGGTTTTCACGATAATAATTCCAAATTGCATTATTCAAACTGAGAGTAAATCGTTTGTTTCTGAAAATACAAACAAACAAAAAAAACGATAATTTCACCAGTGTGAATATGTATTATGGCTTTTCCTGGGTTTTGTGAAATGTGCGTTACGGTGTGAACTATTGCGGCCTGCCTATCACAATGACAACAATGTACCTGCCCAGTTACACTCAGAGTTCACGTCATAAGGTGTTTTCAAATAATGCGATCGACTATGCCCACTATTCGTGTGAGTAGACATTCTGTCGTAGGAATGCAGCAGACTTGAAAAGACGAAACATAACAGGACAGGTAACAGTGCTCTGTACAATACAGCCTGGTGTCATAAAATTGAAACATTTTACCCGGCAAACATACAAAATATAGAATGTACTAATTTGTTGTCACCATAGACGATTAAAAACGTGCTCTCTTGAGAAGGCGCATAGTGTGCAGTGTTTGAATACGATTTGTAAAAGAAAAGCCATCGTAATAAATGGGTATGAGGAAGAGACGTGAGTAGGGAAGCAGGTGGGAGATAGAAAAGAGCACGAACACAATGAGTAGCAGAAACTCCTCTGTGAGGATGTGGTTGGCTCTGAAAAGAGCCGTTTGTTTCTGTTGCGAGACCGAGCGTAGTCTAGTGGGCCTTCTGGGTCTTTTTCGGCAGAAGCACCGCCTGGATGTTGGGCAGGACACCACCCTGGGCGATGGTGACGCCAGACAGGAGCTTGTTCAACTCCTCGTCGTTGCGGATGGCGAGCTGCAAGTGACGGGGGATGATCCTCGACTTCTTGTTGTCGCGGGCAGCGTTTCCTGCGAGCTCGAGAACCTCAGCAGCCAGATACTCCATGACGGCAGCCAGGTAGACGGGCGCTCCGGCTCCGACGCGCTGGGCGTAGTTGCCTTTGCGCAGATGACGGTGAATACGACCGACGGGGAACTGAAGTCCGGCACGCGAAGAGCGAGTCTTGCTCTTTCCCTTCGCCTTTCCTCCTTTACCGCGTCCAGACATGACTGTAGTGTTCTGATGAAAAACAAGAGAATGCCGTAGCCTTGGCCGAGTCGTCCTTTTATAGTACAGCGGCGTGCCGAGCCGAGTCGAGCGACGCGCGCCAAACGATCGCCGCTCGCAACGACCACGTGACCGTAACGACCACCTCGCCGCACGTCGCGCGCTATAAAAGCGGCGCGGCTGATCTGCACCGGTAGTTCTCTGTATTCACACGACTACTACAACATGCCTCCTAAAGCAGCATCGAAGGGCGCCAAAAAGGCCGTCACCAAGGCAAAGACGCCACGCAGCGGTGGCAAGAAGCACCGTCGACGAAGGAGGGAGAGCTACGGAATCTACATCTACAAGGTTCTCAAGCAGGTCCACCCTGACACCGGTATTTCGAGCAAGGCAATGAGCATCATGAATTCGTTCGTGAATGACATCTTCGAGCGCATCGCCGCCGAGTCCTCCCGTCTCGCTCACTACAACAAGCGCTCGACGATCACGAGCCGCGAGATCCAGACCGCCGTCCGTCTGCTGCTGCCCGGCGAGCTCGCTAAGCACGCCGTCAGCGAGGGAACGAAGGCCGTCACCAAGTACACGAGCACCCGTTAAGCGTTACAGTTACGCTACGAACACAAACGGCTCTTTTCAGAGCCAACCACCTTTTCGCAAAAGAGTAGTGACTACTTGTCGCAATGTTAGGTGTATCATATCCTATTCGTACCGCTAAAGTCGACCACGCATACGCTAGTTTCTTTCGCGATTGCTTGCGTACGTTCTCAAACAAATCCCTAACAATATGCCCACTGGACGAACAAGAGGCAGTTAGTTTATAATAACCACCCCAGCTTCACAATACCCCTAATTAGGCTGAGTTACGTCCACGAATGTGTGTGTGTCAATACCATAACATGTCATCTCACACTGTTGGCCTATACATAATAATAATATTTAATATTAATAGAGCGTAATATTCATAATATGCTCAAAGCGCTGTACAATAAAATCCAATCAAGCAATTCAATGTATACTTATAAAAACTGCAAAAAAAACAAACTTCAGATAAAATGTAGAACAAATTAAGTTAGTTATGTTAAAACTATTAATTATATAAATAAATAAAATTATGTAAATTATAAATTAGGCCTGTTATTGCTGTATTTATATATATATATGCATACCAATTCATTCCAGATTAGTCTAGCCCAACATGTAAAAAAAATAATCCATAAGAGCCACCATGCGCACTGGCGTGATGGGTCCATAGGACATTTTGCCACTCAAAATACAGATACAGGTACATACCCACACATATGCACGCACGCACGCTTACATCAATAAATACTGATACATGCACTCAAAATAATATATCTATATGTATAAAAGTAAGATATGCAGTCAAATGTCGTCAAATGAAATGTTAAAAATGTCAGCAGTATTGAGCTTTGAACATGTGCGTCTTTAGTGTCTTCTTGCACTTGTCTTCAACAAAGACTAAACTTCAATAGATAGAGCTTGACTATTGGGTCGGGAAAGAGCAACTGCATGTGTCTCTAGTCGTTACCACCTTGCGTGAAAATTGTATCTTGGTGGGCAGCCTATCGAATTAGCGTTTTCTTATCATGGCTGTATTTTATATTTACGCGTTACACGTAGATCATAGGAATGTGTGTCATTGTTACTATCCCGAGTTGCCACCCAAAGAGCCGCTAGAAATGTGACTGCGACGTGCGTGCTCGTCATTTTGTAATTGCTAGATTTTTATTTATTAAGCCGCTACTCGCAATAGCTGAGAATGTTTCGAAGATCGTAATGATGTAGAAACAAAGTAGCAAAGTCCCTCGATTACGCACTCACAGAACTGACAAAGTGAACGCTAGTCAAGCGTGCACTTTGTAACGAACACATGTCATGTCACTGTGTGACACAGAAGAACGGCTTTCTATTTGATTTAAGTAAAATAAGATAGCACGCTAGGTTGTTGGCTATTTGAAATGACCGATGATTTCGCTCAGTCTGCAGAAAACACAAAGGAAACGGTTGGTCGGCGGTAAAATTTAAACGCGCACAAAGCACCGCGTTCAAATAATTGCATCAAAGCACGTACTACTTCGCGGTCCGTGTTTACTCGAGCAGTGGCATTCTACTCTGCAGTCCGTATTCTGCAGTAGCCTTCCTACTCTGCAGTCCGTGTCGTCACACAAAGCCGTCGTACAATTGCGCGCTTTTCTCGCTATAAAGAGCGGCGGCCTTCTCAGTAATCATTCGTTCTGCTAGCGCATTCGAAAAGCTAAACATGTCTGGTCGCGGTAAAGGAGGAAAGGGTCTTGGAAAGGGTGGCGCTAAGCGTCATCGCAAAGTTTTGCGTGATAACATCCAGGGTATCACCAAGCCGGCAATCCGTCGTCTCGCTCGCCGTGGTGGAGTCAAGCGAATCTCGGGTCTCATCTACGAGGAGACTCGTGGTGTACTCAAGGTCTTCCTCGAGAACGTCATCCGCGATGCCGTCACTTACACCGAGCACGCCAAGCGCAAGACCGTCACCGCCATGGACGTCGTCTACGCTCTGAAACGTCAGGGCCGCACCCTCTACGGTTTCGGAGGTTAGATTCTCGCTGTCGGCGTCGCCGCAACAAACGGCTCTTTTCAGAGCCAACCACATTTTCACAAGAGAGAGTTGCTTTATCGTATTCATGTACTGTGCATGTCACTTCCCACGTCTCATTTTACTCTTCAATTTCTATTCTTACATTTATAGCATTCTGCGAAGGTATACTTTCTCGTATTCCATTAAAACAAAACCAACGTGACCTATACTATATATTATGGTAGCAAGTATCATCACACAAGGAAATTATGCTGTTCGTGTTTGTTCACACACTTTCATGAAAACGGCATATATTATATATATATTACATATACCGGTAATTTATCTCATAATTTAACTTTATTACTTGGTTACCTAATAACGCTCTTGCCGTAAGCCAGTGTATATTCGCACAATATACGCCCACAAAGCCTACGCAGTGTAGGCTCATCACTTAGTCATGTTATTTCACTAACCATATCTTTCCGTCAATATTACGGTGAATATTACGAACCGTCTCGCAGGGCTACGTTCCTGTTCGATCGATACTTTATCGGCTATGCCGTTGTCGTGATACAGGCTGTACCTAATACTACGTATATCATTATTATTACCGACATTTCTAAAGCGCCATATATGCAGCACCAGCCCGTTCATAGATATAGGCGCAAACACACTATGTACTCTGTATATCTATAACGGGAGCAACGGATACAAATAATCACATGGCACCTGCTACCAGAACGGTTGCTAGTGTCGTGAAACGTGTGAAACGAATAATTATTGAGCTGGAATTTTCAGCATAGAGTCTGTAGTATTGTATTCACACCTATGCCTTCTCGATTGTTGTCAAAGTGTCACTGGCATTGTACCATTGATCATCTGTCGGCAAATGCGATGCTTATTTGAGTAAAATGTTGCCCGTTTGCCTGAACAGCTAACCGGAAGGGGCTCGAAATGAGCCGCCCCCCGAAAAGGGCGCTCTTGTTTAGTCTAGCAGCAAGTCGGTGTCAACAGTATACTTTCGCCTGGTGTGCACCGTTCGTAAGTTTCTCGACCAAGTGTTGTATGCCAGCGGTATCGTGTACTATACGGTACTCCTGAAACAGTGATAAAATGTTACCTTCGTGCAGAATTAACGCAAAAAACAGTCGCAAACCAAAATCAGAACACCGGAAGGGGCTCGAACGAAACCCCGCCCCCACGCGGCAACCAATCGGAGACGAGTATAGGCCTGCCGCCAAGAGGCGACCGCGACACAATAAAAGCTAGGCGCGCTATTCGAATTAGACACATTTGCAGTCAGAACTCATTCGTGATCATGGCTCGTACTAAGCAGACAGCTCGTAAGTCGACCGGTGGCAAGGCCCCGAGGAAGCAGCTGGCGACCAAGGCCGCCCGCAAAAGCGCACCGGCTACCGGTGGAGTGAAGAAGCCTCATCGCTACAGGCCTGGCACCGTCGCTCTTCGTGAGATCCGTCGTTACCAGAAGAGCACCGAGCTGCTCATCCGCAAGCTGCCCTTCCAGCGCCTGGTACGTGAAATCGCACAGGACTTCAAGACCGATCTGCGTTTCCAGAGCTCGGCCGTCATGGCCCTGCAGGAGGCTAGCGAGGCTTACTTGGTCGGTCTTTTCGAAGACACGAACTTGTGCGCCATCCACGCTAAGCGAGTCACCATCATGCCGAAAGACATCCAGCTGGCCCGACGAATCCGTGGCGAGCGTGCATAATCGTGCGTTCTGCGTCATTCGCCTCACACGAAACAAACGGCTCTTTTCAGAGCCAACCACCTTCTCACATGAGAGAATGCTACCCCTGTTTGTCATGTTTGTTTGGGTGATATTGTTACTTGTATAGAGCTACTTACCGGGTCATTCATTATTGGTCCATCTTCATATTTCACACTGACCTAGTTTCCGCCTATCCCAAAATGTTCGCCTAAGTCCACGTACATACACTTACTTCATAAACACATATTGAAAGTTGTAGACGAACAACAGTATTTTGGACCAACCACATGTAATAACTTAAAACCAATCACTAACAAATTACAACAAAGGCAAACGTTAAACGGTGTTTCGAAAGCAGATCCGAAAATATAATAAAGACCCTATGTTATTACGATTCCAGGATTAATCCAGTGCTGGCGTATGCAAGTAATTAAGTAAGTATACAAGTACCTTACTAAATCGCTTCTTACGTCCATGTCAGCTTCATTTCAGTTGCCCCTACGGCACACTGTGCTTATTACCCGAATCATTTCGCCATGTACATGCGTCGAGTGTTTTATTTCGCAAAGTAAGTCATTCGCATGTCGAACGCGTTCCGTTACGAAAACGAGACATAGTTATATTTCTATGCTAACTTAATGACGCCACACGTTCGACGCTCGACTAGAACTAACGAAAATCCTCTCACAAAAGCTACCAGCGTTTTTTATATGTTTTGAAATCAATGTGGCCTTGTGGGGCGTTGCGAGCAGGTTTGGGTTCACAATAATAGGCAATATACGTTTTGTCCCTGATGCAAAAGCAATGAATGGATTGTTCCAAAGTGTTTGTTATAGTACTACGTCAAATATAATATGTGCTAATCTGTTACTTTGTAATTGCATATAATCGCTGCAAACGTGCCAATTGTTTGTATGTTATTCCAACTGATAGTTGACCTATAATATTATATGCATGTGGGAATAGAACTGGAGGAGTAAACAAAGACTAAGCCGTCATTCAAACGACAAGAAGGGATGTGTCAAGAGAGTACCCGCACAATGAAACAATGCAGGATTAGAAAGTCAATTAACAATTGTTGGGTGTTATTTTGTAGTGTTGTCAGTGGCTTTCACACATTACAAGCACAAACAAACGACATGGTTTCACGTGTGCAGGCAGACAATTACGAATGTTTGCGTCGAGATGGAGGTACAACCTGCATTGATTCCAAGTAATTTCATCCCAACCTATGTCGTAGTTAGGTTTGAGCAGAACTTCTGGGTGTATTGTTTATACTCAAATTGACAAAAAAAACATTTAGTTGATGTATGTGTGGTTGATGAAAGAAACGGTTTCTATTAACAAAGTATACACAGCTTGTATTGTATTTACATGCCTATGAAACAAACAATTAATCTACATTCACCAGTACTATGGTAATACCGCAGTATCAGTAATAGATACAGCGGTAATAGAAATGGTATCGGCTACACCAATGTAATAGCAATTAGAATAGAAGCAGTAAATCAAAATAATAATATATTTTCTGTATATAGTAGGACCCTTGCCAGACTGTGAGTCAGGTGTGCGATGTTCCTGCATGTGTAACGCGTGCATTGTTGAGTAATATATGTGATCTCGTAATATGAAAAGTTCATACTTTTCAAGGTTTCGTTTAAACCGTCGAAATATGTACTTTAATGGTTAGATGTGATAACTTGCGAAAGCGTGGTTATAGGGCACAGTTGATTCGCGCTGATACCATGTTAACGTTTTGTATGGTTTTAAGGAAACGTGATCACAAAACATTTTGAAACTTCTTGACATCTACTGTCGACATGTCGTTGACATAACGACCACAACAGTTTAGTCAAAATCGAATACCTCGAGTTATGTTTAAAATGCCTGCCTGAACGACGTCCAAATCAATATCCCAGGTAGAATACGTGTGACGGGCCACGGCGGCTCAGAGCTTAAAGTACATTTCTTGTGGTACGGAGTTATGAGCACCCTGCTAAAGTGCAACATTTCACTTTTACAGTGCTACTTGTGCCATCCGTCTAAGTCAGTATGCTGCAATTTTATGAGAGATAGGATTGATACACTCAACGAATTCAAGTTTTGAGACAGTTAGTATTTACGTTTAAACAACATGCCATTCAACCCAAAACAGGTTTTCACGATAATAATTCCAAATTGCATTATTCAAACTGAGAGTAAATCGTTTATGTTTCTGAAAATACAAACAAACAAAAAAACGATAATTTCACCAGTGTGAATATGTATTATGGCTTTTCCTGGGTTTTGTGAAATGTGCGTTACGGTGTGAACTATTGCGGCCTGCCTATCACAATGACAACAATGTACCTGCCCAGTTACACTCAGAGTTCACGTCATAAGGTGTTTTCAAATAATGCGATCGACTATGCCCACTATTCGTGTGAGTAGACATTCTGTCGTAGGAATGCAGCAGACTTGAAAAGACGAAACATAACAGGACAGGTAACAGTGCTCTGTACAATACAGCCTGGTGTCATAAAATTGAAACATTTTACCCGGCAAACATACAAAATATAGAATGTACTAATTTGTTGTCACCATAGACGATTAAAAACGTGCTCTCTTGAGAAGGCGCATAGTGTGCAGTGTTTGAATACGATTTGTAAAAGAAAAGCCATCGTAATAAATGGGTATGAGGAAGAGACGTGAGTAGGGAAGCAGGTGGGAGATAGAAAAGAGCACGAACACAATGAGTAGCAGAAACTCCTCTGTGAGGATGTGGTTGGCTCTGAAAAGAGCCGTTTGTTTCTGTTGC